>SNQN01000306.1:87342-114120 GCA_008642245.1 Bassia scoparia
CCGGTGATTCGAACGCACCAAGACCACACTTTGGCGCTCCCCATGCCCTAGACGAGAGCTACCAGATAACTATCCATACAACGAAATGCATTAAAGTCTAATTTAGCACGGAACCTCTTTGACAGTTGCATCAATGCTGCTTTACATTTGTTTTCAACACATTCGACATAAAATTTGCCTGAAACAGTTACTAACTTTATTCCGTCACACATTTAATGAGACCAAAAGTCAACAATAGTATTAGTCAAAACACTATCCCCATCGATTCGCTGTTTCCGACTTTCAAACCCAAGCGAACATCAAGGCATATAACATCTGAGCACACTTACTTCACATATAAACATATAGTCCTTTTTGAACCTTTATCGTAACTCACTATTTGTCACTTTTAATTTGACATTATTATTGCCGAGTTTCAATTTAATCAGACCACAAGGTAGAAACTCACAATTTTATTTGATTTCATGTAAACAAAATAGGTTTAGGTTCACTTTCGTTCATTTCATTGTACCTTTTATCATTGTTATGTTGTATTGATTGCTAGTCAGTTGACTAACATTCTCTTGTGTTTCGTATAAGCCATTCTTCAACGAATCATTTTATTCAGATGTTAATGTTTTATCGATTTAAAACTAACAATAATATTGATTGCAGTGACAAGTGAGGATGGCGTAACATATCATTAATAGGTTCATATGATTTATGTATTTCTCATGGTGGATGTACTCCATCATTGAGTATAGAATACTCATTACCATCACACTGTAGAATATAACTGTTAAACAAACCGGAATTCAATTTGCGGATCACAATTAAAGTTCGCGGGATAATCATATGGACACACGGGGAGCCAGGCTTTCTAAGCACCGTTGTTAAATATTGACTAACAATGAAAGCGATCGCTTTATCTATGGTAGAAGTCTTGTTTGGTACAACAGGAATAGCAACCCACCTAATAAAAAAAAAAAAAAAAGAAGAAAATAAAAATTAGTAGATTAGTGCGCGCTTTCAAAGATCAATTCAATAGGCTCTTTGGAATTCTTGTTATGACTAAGGATACACAAAATTTAGAGACCGAGTAGAGAACGCCGCTAAGACAGGACAAAGGCGTCGGAAATTGGTTACTGATCAAAACTAAATCCCGCTAACCCATGTCCCCGAACCCACCACTTTGGTTACTCGGACCTATTTATCGGGGCCACTAGTTTCAAGTCCACCAATGTATTCGGACGCGTCCGGACCATAACCCCTATAACTAGGCACAAAGCAGGTGGCCGGACTCACCCCCTCGAATTCCGGAACAACACTACACCCAACGCATGTCACATGCGATTCTCCATGGCACTCTGATACTCCATGGACCACTGAAGCTGAGGTTCAGCCCACCTAAGGCGGGAGCGAAGCCCTACAGTTTTATGGCGGACTTCCACTGCGGGATAATCACCCATTTGGTGAGTAGAGACAGGACTTCCGGCAAGAAGTCTCGCTAGTCCATCATATATCACTCCAATTTTAATTGTGCTTGTGACCCTTCGAGAATAGGCGTCATGTCCTAGCACCTGGTCACGACAGTATAATACTATGACATAACTTTCTAAATGGACTCCGTGATCACCATTAGAGGAGATTTGCTCTTACCTTGGTTGCATGTGGTTAATGGATCACATGGCTAAAGTAAGTCCTATCGCCGCCCATGCCGCAGCTATGCACTGTGTTACTAGGGAGGGATGCGCTGGTTAATAAGGGGCATATCCTCCGGCCATATATCCACCAAATGTTTTGGTAGAAGTGAAACATTGCGACCCAGCTCTACTCTTACGGGCATAGATACACTATCAGACTTAAATTCAAGACCGACCTCATGTTCACTTAGATGCCTGACCTTAAGTGAATAAATTGGATTTGCGTTTCAATTCAAGTTGCCTTGTTAAAATTTGGGACTCTTCCATTCAGTCCAAATTCTTACCAACCCAAACTAAGCCCACAACGTCCCTCTAAAATCTATGGTTCAGACATGAAGTTTGAACGATCTCCATTAGGCCCCATTTCAAATATCACATTCTCAGACTCCATCCGCAACAGCCTAGAAGCTTGAACTTAGGTACTCGATGTCCAATCCAACGACTCTACATCCCTGATCCTTAGAATTCGACCTTCTATAGAACTCTTTTATAAACATTTAAAATTAGGATATCAATTCCAATCTTAATTCAAGGGACTCTTAAATCTGAATTCAGGTGTCAACACTCAATCTCTTCTAATGTCTAGAACCCTACCTATAAATTCTGAATTAGCCGTTCAACCATAGAGCCTTCGAATCACACTGAACTTTTGTCGGTTCGCCTCAACTATCAAATCTAAGAAAAAGAACCACCTTAAAAGGCTGCAACTAAGTTCGATCATCTAGACTCAACCCTAGAAAAACTTTGATTCCAAGGATTAGGTCCATCTCAATTTCAAGCGTCTGGCTCGTTAGGTCTAAGTAGGGTACCTTAATTCTGATAATAGGTCCCATCTTACTCAGGTTGAATCTCTCCTCGAGTCAGACCTTAAATTTGAATAGGCACTAGCATACATTTCAAGTCCAGTAGATCTTTCCTCAAGTCCAGTTTCAATCAACACTCAAACTTTTAATCCATTTATTCAACAAACATGTGTCGGGTCCACTAAGTCGGAGTTTTCGTCTCCACGATCCCCGTGATAGGCCCAAAGGGGCAAGAAAACGAACAAATCCTACTCTCCACAAAAAGGCCCATGTCCCTCTTCTGATCCCTCCCATTCATCCACAAAGAAAACAAGCCTAATCGCGAGAGATATACCTCCTTGGCCCCAACTGGTCAAAAACGGATCAAACACACAACACGCATCAAAGCCAGTCGATCAGTTCACCCCCAAGGTGCGGATCAAATGATCCGTGCGGCCTTCTCTAGATTTGAGTTACATAGAGATTTACACCAAGTCCAAAGCTATATGAGCGTCCAATTTCTACTGTATGTCCTTCTTGATAGTCTATATGTAGCTCTCTTTGCATATAAAAAAAGCCATGACGTAATGTATTCGTAGTTTTGCATTCACTCAATTAAAATGATTCATTTACGTTTTTGCAATAATTATTTCTAATTCTATGCAAAGTCTCAAAACACCATTGGCCACAATTGGTCTTTAAAACTAAACTGATTTAATTCATTGAAAAGTTGAACGATCGCCCAAGAGACCGCTTTCTTTCAACAGCTCCACAAAACTGACCCCTTCCCTTCCATTCCCTTTGTCACATCAAATCAGCAAATTCCCTCATAGATCAAAACCTTTAAATTGAGCCACAAACACTATCATTTAGCCTTATCTTCTTCAATCACCCCATATCTACTTAACCCTTTGGACCAAACGGTGCGTAGGAAAAAAGATACGTGCAAAACAACAAAGGAAAAAGAAAAAAAAGGAAGAAATAAAATGGAGCCAAAACGAAAAAAAAGCAAAACACATCAAAGTTCAAATGCCAGTTATACAAAAGTCATCAAAATTGCAAATCCAAAGGCTCAAAGCCTAAAGATCGTAGAATACAAATCAAAAAAAGTAGCAAGAAGCTCTAACAAAGCAGCACTGCGCACAGTGCGTTCCTTCATGATCATCCAATGTGCCTTTTCAATCCCTCATAACCACACAGGGCCTCACATATACAACCACAAAGGCCCTCTCTCTCACGAGAGGCATTGTCCGGAAATCAGCATTCTCACGATAGCGTGGTCTCGATTCCGTAATGATACATAGGTAACTGCCCCTTTCTCGTACGTCAATTCCGACCTCATTAATCATTTCATCAGTGTAGTGAGGCCTTAGGAAAGATGTCTCTTGAAGCGTGTATAAGAAATACTATAGATAAATGGATATATTCCATGTCTATAGACTTAACTCTAGACTATAGACCCAATGCCTCAATAATTTAGAACCTAAGTCTACTCATTCTTAGCAACTTAACCTCGACAATTTAGTCGATGGATCTGTCATTCATCGCCTTTAAGGAGCCACAGATATTTGAAGCTGCGCCATTTGTATACTCTTCTGCTTAAAAGTGATACTGAACCAAATTGTTGCGCGAGCCTTAATCTTTGCTGTGATTCACATCTACTTACCTCGGGATCAATTGCAATTGACTATCCCATTAGAATCTGCTTATGAAAGCCACACTGAGTCAAGCTGCTACTTTGTCGTTTGAGTAATATCTAGTCTACTCGAGGAAACTGACTCATCTAATACTAATCTCTTATCCCAACCTTCCTTCTAAGATATTTGTCTGCCCATGTGTCTTAGACTCTAAGCCGTATCAAAACCAATTACATTCGTGCCCAATGCCTCACAGCTGTGGGGTGGGGCCAGTCGGTCGAATCATTCGGGCGCCCCATATAATTCCACAATCTGCGCAGCTTCTGGTGCTCCTAAGGCGCGCTATTGACGTGGTTTACAGAGTCTAATTGAAGCTATTGAAGTTACCAAATACTGCGATTGACAAAACCACAATATCGCTCTTATGAGACCCTGTCACTTTCCAATCAAAGTCACTTTGTTCTCGCCGGACTGTTACTGTCAAGTCAACTGATGTCGACAGTTCAAGAGTCCACTTACCCCAAAGCTCTAGTCATAATCCACTCGGAGTCATCCATAGTCTCGTCCAAGATGTCACCCTTTCTCTAATGTTCACTTTTCAAGCACAGCCTCTCTTGTAATAGGCCCTTCCAAAACTCTTCACAAATCATGTTCTTGAAACAGACCTAGACAAGGCGACGACTTTACAAAGACCTCTCTCAAAAATCAATGTCTAAAACGCCAGGACCTAGATCTACAGACCCCTCAAATCAGTGACTCCTCAAACCATGTCTAGAACCAGACCTAGACAAGACCCTTTTCCAAATTCAATGACCTCTACTCAAACCATTTGTTCTAGAACCAGACCTAAGACAAGACCCTTTCAAATCAATGACTCTGTCAAAATCATTCTCTAGAAACCAGACCAGACAAGACCCTTTCAAAAACCTCAAGATGACTCTTTCAAACCATTGTCCCATTCAGAACCAGGACATAGACAAGGGCCCTTCCAAAATTCAAAGAACTCTTTCAAATTCTAATCGAATGACTCCTGACCCCCTCTCCATCATCAAAAGGTCACAAAGGTTGAACATACTCCATCCTCAACATTGCATTCGGCGAATTTCTCTAGACATAAACTACGAGCTACTCGTCGTCACCGCATAGGTACCAGTCCCTAATCCCATCTGGAACTGAAGGCCTCAGTCATTTTCAAGTCAATGCTCATTTCCTCGGAACTTAGCATGGATGCGTCTGCATTTCCTACCAGTCAGCCGAACCAAAGACGTGACTGACATCGCCTCAAGGACTCAGACCGCAACGGGACACGGCTACTACAGAAAACTTAACCTTTGTTTTTAGCCTTCGGAAAGAACCCCCTTGTCCCCTTTCAGATGGGTACCGTCAGAAAAAGGGTGACTGCAAAGGATATGAACCAGAACACCATCTTGGTTGCTTCTCCAGGCGTACCCGAAATACGTGCAATATAACTTTGACTTTTGTCGTCTTTACCAGAGGACCATCATCCGTCGTCTCCAGTCCACTGTCAAATTGGAAGGAGCTTCTGGGTAGGTACACCCTGCAAAAATGTTCCCCAACAGTAGTAATTCAACACTCATTGAAACCCCATACCCTCCAAGCCTCGGGATTCGTTATTCGTACTTTAGAACAACGATGCTTTTTTTACACTCACAAAAGTTGGCGAAATACGTGAGGTCATACTTGGAAACTATTGAGCAAAGCGACAAACAAAGGGCGGCCAAAGATATTTTCTTTTATTTTTTTTAAAATTTTATTTCTATTTTTAGGAGATTTCTTTTCAAAATAATTTATAATGGTGATCTCCATAATTCCAGGTTTTCATATGCATTCTTCACATTTCTACTGAGGTCCTCACCAGTATTTCTTAGATTTTTTCTGATTTTTCTTTATTTTTCTTATATGATTATTATAAATGTTGAGGATATACGCAGAAAATAACAAAAAAAAATACTAAAAATCACACAAAAAACAATACTCCGGAATTACCCGCTTGATGAACCTTCTAGAACATCTAACTGCCTTGCTGGATGAGCTAAGGAACCGATTTATTGTCTAGGTGCGTCGATCAAACGAACAATCACCTAATTATTGGGAAATACTAAAAAACATTCGACAGGAACAAGAATAAATAAACTAATACGCGGAAGGATACATAATCATTACCGCAGACCTGCGTATATAGCAGGGCCTCCTGCGCAGTATGACGGCAGGTCCCTGTGGACCCTTGCGATTATATACGCAGAGGTTGTTTTTCCACCTTCCTCCTTTTTCCCTCTGCTGTCCCTTTACAATACGGTTGGCCTTGCTCAATTTTCCCTCTTCAAAAATCAGATCACCGTTTTTCAACAGACACTCTATCTATTCTTCTCCCTGCCTCTCACAACTTGCGCTATCTTCTTCTCTCACTCTCTCCAACAACTCTAGAATACATTCCGTTCTTGAGTTCTAAGCATCAGATTCTGTTATCGCAATAAGCGAAATCGAAGGTATAATCTGAAGATTACTCACCTAAAAACATCTTTTGACTCTACTAATTCTATTTTCACTTTTAATATTGATACTAATAATTCATTAGCGAGTTTTCAATTAAATCCTACCCCCAATGCAGAAGTTCCAAACTCCAGAAATGCGTTTTTGGCGATAAACGACGCGGCGTCTTGGTTTCGACACGCGCGTCTCTGGCCCGCATGGCGCGCATGTACTACCCGCACCCTAGTCGTCGCGCCGACCTGGTAGAACCCCCCCTCCATTCAAGAAGAATTTTAGGCACCTGGACAGGCCGTCGTGACGACATGACTTGCCCGGCACGCAGCCTCCCTCGTCCGCGCCTGCAGCCAATCTAGTAGCATTATTACACTCCCTAATTGACGGTTACTGACACTTAGACAACTTCACTAATATGGCCGCGCGTATCACTGGCCGACACCGATCATACCAGCGTGCCATCCACGATGTTGACTTCTGCACTTTTGACCTTGACTTTGGAGGACGGTCTTTTAAGCACACCAATGCTTTAAATATTAGTCAGGCACATTTTGTAATAAGTTTGCCGCTTGTACTTTTGGCTTTGTCATATATAGTTTTAAGCGAGAGCAGAAAACCAATAAACCAAGTAGTGAGTAACATAGCAAACATAGAGTAGAATAAGAATAGAATAGAGAGATAGATTTTCGAAGGAATTTCTATTTTTTTTCTATCTCTCTTCTTCTTCTTCAATCTCTTCCAATACATAGAGACTAAGTAGTTATGAGAGCTTTTTGTTTCTTGCCCCATAGTTTCTCCATCGTGCTTCAAAAATCTACCAGTCTATATTATGCTTTTCACCTAAAATTTCGGCACGAGCTACACGGGTAATTTTTTGAGGTTCTACATGCTAGCAATTTTCAGGTTCTTACTTGCGTTAGTTTGCTCTTGGTTTTGCTATGTATTTCCTCAGTTATGTAATTCTTTGTCAGGGTAATGTTGATGCTTGAGTTTTGATTGTTCTTATTGCTTCTAGTTTGATAGCCTCTTGTGTTTGTGAATGTTCTGATACTAGTTTTGCTCTGTTTTGGAATAGCTTTAGAGTTGTTTTAATTTGATACCCCTCGTTGTTAAGAGTTTTCCTTGCTTTAATCGGCTTCTAGTTCATGCTCTTCACTTATTTTTTATTCTATTCTTATTGATACATGATGGTGAGTAGTTTATAGTAAGTAGAAGGCTAGTTATCCCTTCTATAATCCTTACGAATGCCAAGATGATAATATGTTTCTCTCCAATCATCATTTTTTTATTGCTATGGATTTGGACCACCCATTGTTGTGAGGTCGAGAGTGCTTGATTGAACCCTTTGCAAGGGAGATTTTGAGGTTGACTTGGGCATTGGTTTGATTTCTTAATTGCTCAAGTACAAGTAAGAACTTGAGTGGGTAACTTAGGTCTTGAAACTTGTTCTTGAGAGGGTTAATTGACTGGGAGATGATGTTAAAACTCACAACTTCCCACAACCATGTTTGCAATCACCCCTAAATTTTATAGGATGAACTCACTCTCTTTGATGGCATTTTCACTTAAACTATGGAAGGTGACGACTAGTTATTTCCTAGTTTATCAGAGTAATTGTTTATCCCACCAACAGCTTAATTATTACCTAATAATTTGCTTAGCCTAGTCTTTCAGTTCAATCACCACTTTCAACAAACGGTATGTTTAAACTTCCCTAAGCCTAGCTGCATTTAAGAGTATCTCCTAAACCTCCCTTTTCCGGTTGACCTTCGTAGAGGAGGGAGTCACCTCCTACACATACCCCTCTTGGTCAAATTTCGGTATATAATACGTATGGTTTTCCAGTGTTACAATTCGGTATACCCTAAAATTGTGTCAACTTAGAGAGCATCCCCGAATATAGGCTTTTCTGCTCCAACGACCTACTGTCTTCCGGAACGAGGTCCTTTCTTCCAAATTTGGCCGTCCGTTATATTGACATCGTGAACAAAAACAGCATTATTGCAGCGCGGGAAGCTAGCGTCGTGAGTGGGGTTTCATATCCCTCCATCGCTTTGAGATAACCACACTTTCACGTATTGCGCGTTGGTATTTGAATATTTGAACACCCTTCATGCCTCGAATTTTTTTGGCCCACCCTCTCTTGGCGCCCCCTCATTCTTTTTAAGTAACTGGCATCCTGTAGTGGACAATAGCCAATTAATCCAGGAACTCCATTAAACTCTACAAAATGCCATGACTTTTATCAGTTACTTCACTGACGGCAAGGTGTACTTCTAGCGATAGGGTGCTCGATCTACAACCATTCCAACTTGGGTTGCTCCATCAAAACTTGCAGATGAACCATCTAGAATAACACACAATGTACCTCGCAGATACTCCTCGTCTTAATGGACGAAATCTGGAATATGGAGTGGACATACTGATCTATTCACCTAGAATCCAATGGCCCAACATCCTAGGGGACAATTTATTAATCCGCTACAAAAAACTGGAGAATACTGACCAACCTGGATGGACAATGTCTTCTAGAACTTGGCGAGACAAATAACTTAGTGCACAATATACGAATAAGAAATTAAAAAAACCATCAAACACTCTTTTACATACTATCCTTGATCAACCAAAAGATCCAGTGGAGTGAAGCCGTTTCCTCGGTCTTACTAATCACATCATAGAGAATTGCGCCGCACCCGGTGACCGTATAGCTTACACCATCGAAAAGGATTAGTGGATCATCCAGACCTGGCTCGTCTTGATGGTGATTGCATAAAATAAGTGGATCACTGCGCGATCCAATATCCAGTTCACCGATAACACACGAAGAATAGCTTTGCCAGATAATCGAGATAAAACATTACTTCATATACACAACTCCGTAAATTTTAATCGACACACCCGTTGAACGAATATAATCATCTCCTAAATCTCCCACTTCCTCCTTATTGGGATCCAATTTTCCTTCTACAGAAGCGCTGGTATGAAGCCTCAATCTCCTCCGTAGCCCAACCCAACATGCGCGTATGCTAAACTACATCCTTCCCATCCAATTACTAGTACTGCATTGAATTGATCGTCACCTAGATCTATCAACAACACGCCATTCATATTACCAGATATGAATCCCATAGGTGTGGATCAGAAACCACTTTAAACCATACCTCACACTAACGACAACACTAACACTCAACCTATCCCGTCTGATGAGCCCATTTTGTAGACGCACTTATGCTCCAATCTAATGTCGTTAGAAGTAACCATGGATTAACTATCACACTGAAACTTAATGAAATGAAGTGACTTCAACGAGTGATTACATATTGCTCCACCCAACGCCCTCTTGCACTGGTAGGCACTCAATGTATGTCTATTGAAATGGGTGGACTTATAACAACTTCCGCACACTGATTGAACAACTCAGATGGTATGAATAAGGAAGCCCCAGGTCTCCCAACTCCAGCCCATTAAATGGAATTCCCGGTTTCTAATCTGCCAGTCAACACTCTATGATCCTTACTCACAAAAAATTGTAGCTTAAGACAATACATGCAACACGTGGTAGGACATTAGAATAACTACCTGTGCCAAAGTAGAGCAAAGAGCAAATATGTTACGTGCACGATGGCAAATTTCTAAAAGTACCACCATTCAAATGAAATACGTTGAGTCGATGGAAACTGCCTGGTCATCGTTAGACTCTTCCTTCTTCTTTGTTCGGGCATGACTAAGTACATTCATAGAGCTGGAAATAAGAGACAATGAGCTTCGCAAATTAGAAGGGTGTGCACCACGAATTAAGTGTGAAGTCGATGTCTTTTTTGTGAGACCATACGCATTCATCCTTGTGAACTCGACCTAACAAGATTGGAGCCGAAAGTAAGACAAGGGTAATTCGTTCCCTTGTAAAACCAGCCATGTCCGTTCAGTACAAGTATTGTTACCAGAGAGCGAGGTTGTTGAAAGTGTTGAATAAGGCTTGCTGCGATGACAAGTCTACCGTCGACCTGAAGAATCCTTAATGTAGTCCAAGCTTAAAATCCCTTGATTTATGAGGCTCCCAACACCACTTTCACTAGTTCAAGACCTTTCAAGTGTACATGGCAAAGGACAATGCCAGGAGGCTTATGCTAATTGAGACCTACAGTAAACCCATAGTTGTCGACCTGAGCCTCGTGCCAGATAACAAGGAAATATGGTGAGCACGTGTTGTTCAGGATTGAATGGACTGATTGCTACGACCCTAATTCTACTCTCTGCATGATACGTGACTAGTGATGTGAGAAGGGGATGATGAAGACTTGAGGCATCTCGACCGTAGTAGAGAATCCTCTTTCGTCCCTGACGGTGGCGGATGCAGCATGTTGAGAGGTATAGACGGATTATGTAGGAATTCGTGCCTGAGAGCTTGCTCTGCATAACCCTTGTTAAAGAAAGTGCAACCAGCTGATATTCCCTTCTCTGAAGACATTTGAATATGCTCCGACTGTTCCAACAGTTCTCGACTACTCCATCTCACCATTCGTAACCCCTGCAAAATCCCGACACCATCCCGAGCTCCATGAATTTATTTCTACTTGGTATGATGAGTGGTATGCGAGTATCTGACTTTATACTCCGTCCAAATGTTGGTGCCAGGTTCTAACCACTTACATACCTTTTGTAACGTAACTTACCCAAGTATTGATGAGATGAGTTAGGAAGAGGAACCCTATGTATTCGCGCATCACTGGGGGTGCTCATCCCTCGGTTTCTAGAGCCTGTGGCGGCTGCATCGGATGCTCTAGACGTCATTACGTATGTTTTTGCAGATTTGTACCCTGTGTTCTGACATCACTTAGCATAATAAGAGGGGAGTGGCTCTGATTTATCGCGCTATCTCTTGAACAGCATTTCTCTGGTTCACTCATGTCATCGTTACCACATTCTTCTCTGTATCGCGCAATGGCCTGCTGTTAGGTGCTAGTGAAATAGTGACGGTATTACAATAAACTTATCCAGTCG
Organism: Bassia scoparia; assembly: GCA_008642245.1. Classification (NCBI taxonomy): domain Eukaryota; kingdom Viridiplantae; phylum Streptophyta; class Magnoliopsida; order Caryophyllales; family Amaranthaceae; genus Bassia; species Bassia scoparia. Next base: position 98,950 of record SNQN01000306.1, read on the forward strand.
CTTCTTCAATGATCACCAGTGAGACCTCAACTCTGAAGTGGAAATTGCTTCACGTAGGGCTTCTTCTAAGCCTTTAAGTTGCGATGCTTGGTACAGATGAATGTGAGGATTGTACTTCTCTGCGTGTACCCCATTCCACTGTGATACATCTTCCAAGCGTATAACTTCTTTTCTTTGTGGATCTCCATTTATGCGTTTGTCATAACTTTCATCTACGACATTCAGCTATCGAGTTTTGGCCCCACTCTTAGCATAGCGCGGTATGCTCTAACCTCACTAGATAGCTCTCGACCACCATTTCATTCTCATTATTCCCAGTGTAGACTCTGAAGCCTAGCCTGCAACTAGAAAATGCCTGTATTTCAACGTTGCGTATGCTACTGGTATAATGCCCAAATGCCCTAATGTATTATAAGCTACTACTGCTACTTGGAGATGGTGTGCGCTTGTATATTTGGGGACTATTTACTAGCCGCTAGCAGCGATCATAAACAGAAGTGACTTTAAGCACTCTATAATAAAGCCCTTTCTTCGCGGTAGCTTGGCCCCGTACTTGCCTTTATCAAACCACCAGCCACCCCCTTTTCTCCTTTTCCCTTGCATCTTACTTGCCCTATATTTGTTTAACTTTTTTTTGCTGTATTGTGTGTTCTTTCTGTCCCTTTATCTTTCTTGAATCCATTTTTGTTCCCATCCTAGTGCCTTATGGATTTGATATCTGTACTTCCTTGACTGTGCGTGCATATGTATGAATAGATTATGAACGTCCTAACGAGTTCGAGAAAGAGCATGCTTACAGATCTGGTCTTTCCTAGATCATGTTGATAATACCCGAGACAAGGAATCGGACGTGGTATCACTATCCATTATTTGAGAAGTCCCTGAAACGCCACAAGAGACGTATGTGCTATCCTATCCTTCCGAAAGTGTGAATTATGTGGAGGGCAAGTTCTCTCTCATAGCGGTCTGATGCTCCACTATCACCTCACATATCGGAATAACTTTTTGCCTGTCCATAATACGAATGCTTGTCTTCTTTACTTCATATCACCTCCTCTGTCCCCTTTCCCACACCCCGCCCAGCTTTCGAATTCTGGCCTAACGCCATACTTGAGTGCCCCAGCTCTTTTTTGGATGTATCAACTCCCCCTATTGCCTCTGAGCCTGCAGGCTAGCAAACGGTAAGGTTTTTTCGTTGTTAGAAGGCAGAGGAAAGACATCCACGATCCAAAATGCGGTGTGGGGAAAGTAGCCTAGATTGGCGCGCTCCTTTCAACCGAAGAATCGTGAGTGCGTGCGACACATGACTTTACGTATGTCCGCTGTGCGTGATACTACTCTAGATGCAGTAGTATCCTTTTCTTCTAATTTTATAATAATTAGTCGCTTGTGAGTTTGGTTTTCTTTGAGCCGTCTATAAACAAGCTGATGGAGATGCTGTAGCCAGGGGTTTTGGCTCTCATTCGACCTTAGTATCATTGGTTTGGATGTCCTTAAAGCCGCTAATGTAAGTTTCCTCTAACTACTCAACCAATTCCTATTATGGAGTGTGAGGAATATTATATATGAAGTAGTATGCGACTTAGGAGTATTCTCTTAGCCATTTTCTTTATAGATCCTCTGGATAACTTTCCACTCCAAAATTAGGTGATTGGGATCAGTTCTTCAGAATAGCTTTCAACATCCTTGGCGTCAGTAGGGGTCTATATAGTAACTCTCTAAACGACGCAGACTTTGTTTATTTACCCCTCTTGTTTGCTGCATAGTGATCAGGGCGCAATGCGCGAGACTCTCGTCGGAATACTCAATGTGATCTTGGTATTCCCACCGCATTCGCAGAAGCTTAATTGCGTACTTGTAGACGTTAGTTCAGTCGTCCCATTGGACTTTACTGTCAAACAGTTCTGTTATGTGTCGCAGTTGAATATACTCTTCAATACGTTTCAGGAATTGATAAGGAGTTGTAATGCGGAATGACTACTTCGTTTGGCACTGCTGAAGTTGGTGTAATACTTCCTCTCCTGTATATCTATCGTCAAGGTATTTAATAGTTATGTGTAATCATTTTCTGCTATGAGAGAGATGCGAAGAATATTGCAAAATCATCTAACCGCCTCTAATCTGTTAGTTTCCTGCTTCCTCGGCTAAATACCTTATGGTAATGTTGCTCTTCTTTCTCCAACCTTCTTTTAAGTTGCGCAAGAAGTTTGTAGTCAAGAAATCAAAATTCCCAAACAGAACAAGAAGTGCACAGAGACACTGCGCAAAAATGTCAAAAAACAAAGCAAACCTACAGCCAAGAGGACGCAAAGTACTGTCAAACTGAAACAAGAATTCGTACTTCAAGAACATCACCAAAAAAAAAATAGTCTAAAGACTCAACAATTAATCAATATTAAGTATTTTCTTTTCCGGTTTCTTTTCTTTTGCTTCCTTTCCTTTGTTTGTCCCTAACCTACTTTCTGGCATTTAATACTACTTAGGACCGGATGGTCACAACACACGTATTCCAAAGTAAAATACCCATCATTATTATTATTAATCGTATCACATTCGGGTATTTGGAACACTTTCGGATCGGGATGTTGAGTTTAATCTGAGAGCGTCCGATCGACGAGGATAACCACATACCAATTTCCTCTTACCTCGAGAATCTAAAGAGTTCTTACGACTATAAGCATCCTAAAATTTTTATAAAAATAAGACTCAACTAATAAGAGTAGCGTTGACACCTTTTGGTTCATAAAAAGATTCTAACTTAAGAACTGCGATATGAACTAATGATTAAGAATGAGAAAAATCCCTTAACATCCCTTCACTAGGAATATTTGCTTATGACAAGAAATCCGTGAGCTTACATGTGCGGCGCCCACGCTTTAAAGGATATAGCCAGTGTGATAGTCTCTTCTAAGTAGGGTGGTATTGAGCTTATCTAAAGCACAATTGCCAGCCGGGACGTAGCTCTGTGACTACCTAGACCTATAAGTTCGAAGCCAACTGCATGGTGGCCGAATAATCTAATATAACTATGGGTATTAAATAGGTGTTCTGCCTCATTATTGCCAAATGTAAACCAGACTCTTGTTGAAGAAAAGTTTCGTTGACTTAACCGTCATTCTCTCTACTTAGCACGTCTCAAGGGAAAAGTACGGTCACCGATTACAAGTCCAAAAATACATTCCCCACATCAAATTTCTGAAGAGTTTGTCGGTACGGTATAGATCAATACTATTGAAATTAAGTTTCCCAATTCGCCCCTCTTATAGATCTAGTGGACATACCCTCCTCGTTACACTGTGACTTTATCAGAGACCTGATGAACCTCTGCGAAACTACCAATATGAGGAATGTTGATACAAAAAGCTTTAATTGCATTCGTCCGTTATGGGTTCGCCCCAATTCCACCTCTTTTCCAAACTTTTTCAGTGTTACTTTTCTTTTTTTATACATGTCAATGTCTCCATTATCCACCAATAGCATAACATATTTTTGCGTAAAAACCAATAACATATATCCCTGTAGCGTCTGATATTTGCTCTGATATAATACCTATTGAGTCGTGACACCTCCTTATGAGACCCATATATTATCCTTGCCCATATAATACTCTTGCTCTACGAGCACACTTTCGCTCTACGTCTTTAGAGCAACTCTAATAAGGACCAAATCTAACTAATCTCACATAATGGTTATGTTGATCCCTTAGGTAGACATTGAGCTCTGAGATTGGCTGATGTCACTGATACGAAGATAGTGGTCTCTGATATTGTCAATAAGCTTCTAGTGTAATAATGCATATTAAATGTCATCAAAGACCCTAAAAAGTGTTAGCTATAACCACTTGTCCGTTAAAATATTACACCAATTAAATGGCACAAAATAATGGAACAACCAATCTGACAGGCCAATATTGCAAAGAATCAAAGATTGGTAAAATTCTCTAAGAATGTGAATCAATGACAAGTCTCACCAAAGAGAAAAAAATTGAAAATGAAATGAAAAAAAAAACACACAATAAAGAAGAACCTAGCTAAACTCTCAAATCTACCTACATAGAAAAACTCAATGCACATACTTAGCGAGAGATAATAATGTCAATGTCCAATCAATACGTAAGTTGGGAATATTTGTGATATTGAGCATTACCCATTAGAGCTGAAAGGTCTGTGCTAAGAATAAAACTATAGAGCAATAAAAGATATCCTTTTACACCATTAGGATTCTCCCTCTCCCGGCTTACCCATATTGGTAAAGTTATCTTACAGATCATTTTAAATAAGTGCTTAATTCAAGAGATCTATAAATCACGAGAGGAAGGCGAATTGCAGAGGACCAACCAACCCGTTCACAATAAACAAAAATCGCCACTGCCAGTTCATTCTGGTTTTTGTTATTGTAATCGTTTGTGATAACGTGTGCGAACATTGTGTTATGGGATCATACCACACAAGCCAACCACCGTAACCTGATCCTCATTTGCCGTCGATGGACCCTTACCTGACCCAATACCATTACAAGCACCCCGATAAGCTCCTTTGTACCAGCTGTTGGATGGAACATATATTGCCTATTTGTAACACCCGATTCCCTCCCACTATCTAATAATTGCCCTCGCTAAATCCCTGATGCCTGCGAAGTCTAAAGAGCTTCAGATGCCTTAACAATCTTCCGTAAAGAGTCTTACAAAAAACGTAGTTGTATTTGTACCGGACACATAACAGTAAAAAGTGCCTCCCCCAGCCCAATTAACAATCCGAATTATCATAACTCCAAGGTACTTTGTAATGAAGTATACCCTACTGAAACTATCCAAAAACAACCTAAATTAACAACACACACAAAATTAAGTCCAGCCAAAGCGAATGCCGTTTAGCTAAGGATTCATCATACACAATTATATAAGAACAATATTGAGCTATGAGGCCGGGAAATGATTATCCGTTCATAACATATAAACACAACATAATCCCAGTCATGCAAACTTACTAAATTCAGATTCATAATATATAGTCCCTAAATCCTGAATTGCATATGCTAATATCCTTTCGTCATAAACACACAAACCTCATTGTGTCTTGTGCATTACATGTAACATCACAGCGACTAATCTAACACTAATCATCCACCTCTACATACACACCTACAATACAATCCAAAAAAATGAGATGACAATGCCCATCAACGTATCAAAAAAGACAAAATAGAAGACCCCCACACAAAAACCACAACAACATAAAAAATCCAGAGAATCCCAAACACACATTAGAAATATATATCAAAACCATAAGACACACCTAAAACTAACCTAACTACTAATCAGTATTTGAATCTACACCGCCAACTCCAAATATTCACAATGACCTTCTGTTATCCACTCATACATTACCATCGCCGTCGCTTTAATGCCTTTCATCTGTTGGTGTCAATTTAGGTGGTTGCGGTGTCCCCACTTCCACTAACTGACAGAGTCATTGCGTCTAGTATATTGATCAAGTCATGACTTCAATATTTGTTATTACGCCTGCTAGACACTGAGAATACTCTAATTCTTAGGGCTTTTGTCCTCTTCTCGCTTTTCCATGAATCTACCAGTATGTATCTCGGCATGTGCAATACCCTTGTCTGCCAAGTTCTAAATCGTCCTCTAAGCTCAATTCACCCATTTGTTCAAAGCATACTAGTCTGCGGTCTCCTACAGAGATGCGCCTATTTGTGATTTCCCCTTGTTATGCCTTCTCCTTGTGCGTCCTGCTTGCGATTTGCACGTGTTCCTGTTGAACAACGTCTTTGGGATTGTCCTATAGTGTAACACACATTGCGACCCTTTGCCAAACTAAAAGCCCACTAGGACGAATAAGACCCTAACAACCGCCTTGCTTTTGTCGTAATCCTTCAACTTCTGTCCAGCTTAAGAACCTTTTTTCCTGACGTCAGAATAAAGTGAGTGTGTAGTGAGCACTGTGAGGTCCACAACAAGTGCCAAATCTCGGTGCAAGACATCTATGTTTTCCACCACTATGCCCGATGAAACTCTCATCTCATCTACCTATCCCAGGCGCTCCTGTATGACAATAGAGAACTATCCATTCATTCGCCATCATATCTTCTGCATTCTGCATAATAGCTACACCCTTCCTATCACGGGTGTCGTGCTTTAACACAGTGATCACCTTCTTATCGAACAGAGTAGACATATACATCTCTACTACTGCGATATATAGCAGGTAACTTTCTAACTTCATAATCCGGGTAGTGCTGTATTTATTACGGGTAGTTAGCAGTTTATTCGTGTGAGATGGCTTATGAGTAGGCTTTGATTCATAAGCGATCAGGAATAGCTTCCACCTTGCCCTTTCTTGATTGCCATGGAGGCAGTTCTTCAGGAATCAAAACACTCATAGTTGAGGTTGTGGTAATACGGTTACATATCCCCACCAAAGTTGCCGAGAGACATCAGTATGTAGCTCTTCCCGTAAAGCACTACCTTACAGGCATCGAAGCTCAGTTAGGCAGCGCATGACCTCAAATGATTTTCGTTGCTACAGTCCCAAGTATTTCATATCCCAAGCTGTATGACCGCCTAATTCAAACTTCTAATCATTTGCTTTCTTATAATCTTTGTATGGTACATATTTGCGCGATTAAGTTTCATTTTAGCCAGGTCTCTTTGGTGCAGTGTTGGAAAGCCGTTTTCACAGTTGAGGTTTTTAGCCGTCTTCCGGTTTTCCCGTGGTTAGCCTGTCACTGTTCCCAACCGGCCTAACATCTACGTTCTGAACACACTCTGTCGTCAAACGAAGACGTATTTAGCTGTATATGACGGATTGTGTGTGCATATCGAGCGATCTAAGTTCTATGGCTACTCAACGACCGCGATTGCCCGTCCTTTCCAGCTAAATTATTTCTTAATGATTACTAACTCTATGCTCAAGAGTATTCATGCCTAACAGAATTTCTTTCTTATCGCTATACACTCTAAAGACGTCAATGAGAATACCATATAATATGCGAATTCGAGCGTTCCCTCGATTCAAGGCAAATTCCTTTTAGTGCTGATAGTTCATGCAAAGTTTTATCTAGTTAATGTAAAGCCATAACTGGATAGTGTAAGGAATTTCGTTCGATAGAAAAAAGCGTGACATACTACTAGTTTCCAGTAGTATCCATCGTTCCTCCTGGATTATACTGCTCTCTGTCCATATTTGCTAGTCTACATCTTTTCTAACCTAATGTTGGAGAGGTATGACGTTTAACTGACTTGATATAACCAGATCATATGACTGTCCTCCATTGTAGGCCACATTTTGTTTGGGCTAGGCTCGAGATTGAAATATGGGAACAAGTGATAACTTCGGGCACGAAGGTAGCTAAATAACATGGGGAACATTGTGAATCCTCGTCAGAACTGAAAGAATCTATAACTCCGATTGGAATTGTAAGCCTATCAGCCATTGTCTTGTAAGTGTCCTTGACTAGAGTCATATTTCCTTGTGACTCAAGATTGTGTAGGGATTGGTTATTTTGTCAATTGCAAAACCATTTGCTTAGTCGGAGTAGTGGAACCAACGAAAAGTCTGACTGTTAAAGAATGAAGAAATGTGACTCAGGATCTATGATTACCGATTCTGCTTACGATAGAAACAAATAGAAATCCCTCAACTTTCCTATCATTAGAGTAACCTTACTCAGTTCCTCTAACTCACTTCCTGATCCTTTATGAAAAAATGTGATAGACTAGAACTAATGCAAACCATACTGTACCATCAATAGACTTTTACAATACTCATTATATGACATTATTGATCTACAATCCAACTTTAACAGCAGCCTACCACAATAAACCATTAATAATCAACGCCCATAGTGTCCAACAAGTCATTAAAGAACAAATCTATCTCTTGATTAACAATAAATACCTTAATTAGCAATTAATAATCTATCTGACATAACAAAAGCAGTTAAAGAAAATGCGAAAGCTAAAGGAAATTATCCTGATAACATCAGACACTATAGAAACATTAGGACCAGTGTTTCTGTCGATGACTCCTTCAGAGGTATCTTGTGACAAACAATACTTTTATCACTAACCTGGTAATAATCATGCTTGTCAATAATTATATATCTATATCTCTTCTGTATATTTTTGAGATAGATGAGCCATTGGGTCTTCTACTAAATTTGAGAGACATATACATATTTTAAACAAACTCTAATGGAAATAGTCTCTTAGCGTCCTACAAAAGATGACAAAATAGGATGAAATAATCGACAGCAAGCTAGCGGATGAAATTGAAACCCGACCTTCCAGGTGGCGATCTGTTCTAATCGAGTATGGTCACAGTGCTAAATTTTTATTCATGATCTCTATGCAGGTAGACGACCAAAGCCTCCAACCAACCACAATTAATCTACCATTTAACGTAACAAGGTAATCTTATGACTCGATACGAAAATGTAGAAATTCTCTATTAAAACCCAACTATCCTTTATAATCTTTGTAGCATAGTGAATTAAAATAGAACCAAAATACCCGTAAATGTTGCTACCAAATCAGAACGTTCCATTTATAATAGCTAAGATATATACCTTAAAATCTCTTATAGATCAAAATTAATCTACCTAGTAAAGTTAGTATGAAATTAAAACATTAACAAATTTCCTAAACTATTTGACACAATTTAAAGTGCTTTTTGGTTAGTATCTACTTATCGATTTAGTTGTAAATCAAGTAGAATGCAAATAATACCGGTCAAGATATTCTTGAAACCTCTATACATATATTTTGTCTTAGATTTATTGAAGCAATTTACGAAGTTGTTCCATATATAATAGCTCTCAATAATGGGCCGATTTTGTGTTTTTACCTTACTTTCTTTTCTATTCCAATATGAGATATAACAAGAAACATGTAATCTACTTTAACTCGTTCTCCATCGTGCGTAGGAAAAGTTTTTGATTTCTTTTTTAATAATTTTTTATCTTATTCTTTGAGAAACAATCCCACTCCGTTATCTCTACTTAACAGCAATCTTCTCAAGTATCGCGAGCTACTACGAAATTACCAAACTTAATAATACATGTATTACACACATGGACTCCACTGTTATGAGTCTGCATAGGCTCACATACTACTGAACTCCTTGGGACCCGCTGCCAGATCGCAGTGCCCGCATGACTCCCTATCAAGGGTCAATACTTGCAGTGTCATCCTAGTGTATTCCGTCACCCTAATTCACCATGCTTCGTCAGCTTGCTATCTTACTCACCCAAACGTGTGCCAATGTTATTGGAATGGTCCTAAAGTGAAGAGAGTTGCTCTCAATATTACCACAGATATCGATTGCCTCTTCATCATTATTGCATATTAGCCTTTATGTTTTAGCTGAAAACCGATGTGAGAGTATTTGACTAGCCATAGTCGCCTCTCTTATAAACCACCAATCACGAGTCCGTTTGTATGGGTTTGCGAAAATGTGCAGCCAGACAAAAGGAAAGCGACTCAACAATAATTTGCCAAAGCCCATCTATACCCAGTTGTGGGCTCACACCGTCAGCCTTCTGCAGGTCAAGTCACTGCTTCCAGCAGCTGGCCATTCTTATGTTTTATTGGTCTGAGCCAGCTCCCTAGACAAGTCTCTTCCACTATTCTCGAGTATAATATCTTAAATCGTGACGTGGAGCAATATTGTTACGTACTGTCAGATCGTGCTAATTTTGTGGACTGCACAAGATGCAATGGAGCCTACAGATTACCACGAAAAAGTGAAATTTATTGTTGGTCGAGTGTGTGATTATAAGTTTGAACACAATGATTACTTTCATCGTCTACAAACATCCATAATTGTAAATTGGTACTACTCCCAAAATATCGTGAGACTATCTTATAGTACGCTTCTATGTATAGGTGTTGGTCCTATGCCTGATCCGCATTCTTATTCATCTGTTTTAGTTCACTGAATTTACTTTGAGTACCCGAATTATATAACACCACTAATCATATCCATTTTGTTTGTGGAAGGAAGCCCAGCAATGTCTGTGTGTTATTAAATTACTTCTTGACATTCTCTTTCTATTTTGTGCAAATAACAAATTAGAATAATTATATAAGTTCCTCCGATTTATATCTAGCCAAAAATCCTCGATGTCGAATTATACTCTTCTCCGAATCGAGGATGCGAGGGATAAATTCATTGTAAACGTCATCGTAGCTACGAGATTGAGCTGATAAACTTAGCACATTCTTGAAAAGTGACTGTGAAGCCATTATTCCAAGCCGTCTCACCGTCTCACTAATATATAAATTAATAGTTCAAGGAAAGGACTCCTCGTAGAATCAACTACCAATGAACATTTGACGCATCCGAACAACATTACCCAAATCGAAAGATAATTTTGCATCATAAAATACAATTAGATAAGGCACCTCAAGGCGTACGAATGATCTATGTATCCATTAGGGAACTGCTAGATTATACAATACTCTAAACTCGCACCGAATACAGTATATTGCGGCAAGAGTCAGACTTTGTGAGCAGAATAAGTTAGTATTCTGGATCACATTTTAATTTGAAGTGTACACAAATTAGTAGGTTGGGATATATAATTCCTGAAACAAGAATATCGCATAGTTGTTCTAACTACCCTGGTTCACTTTACGACACACTCGAAGAGTTCACACAACATGGCAACTATTTAACACACATACATAATCCACATGAAATCTGTGTGCTAAGTGTTGTCATGTTTACATAATGAATTTTCATCAATAAACAAATCTATTGAGCACATTAAGAAACACCAGCCCTGATGTGTAAAGCGGTGAAAGATATCAGACAGTACTTATTTTGAGCTAGAGACAAAAGTAAATATTAATTATGAAGAGCTATTGGATAAACCTATATATTGATAATTTTAATAGACGTGTAAAATCAAATCTAATTATAATGACTTTAGGCTGCTTGATGTTAAATCTCACAATAAAAAGCAGGACAACACACTCTCTAATTGATTGTGATAACATTATATCCATAATAAACTACTTGACACTATAATGATTTCAGTAATTCCGGTATAGATTCTTATAAAAACAAAAGTAGTCAAAACCTAGACTCTCTTGAAGAAGCTTTAATAATTAGAAGAATGTGCCATTTAAAGTGAAGGCTATCATTAAATGATAACAGTGAGCTTACACTCTAAACCATATTCTTAAAGAAGGTAGAAACTGTTTATAAGTTAGGTTCCGGAGAAACCCCACTAAAATGGCAAAAATGGCTATATTACACTCCATAATAATGTAGGTATGTCTAAAGGATACAACCTAAGCCTCCTAAGCAACGCTTACAAATGTCTTCTAGAAGTAGGACATGATAAGAGCTTTAAAACCAGTAATAGGTAGAAATTTTATAAGTTAGGCGCCAAAACCCATAAGAAATGGCCAGACAAATGTTCTTCATTCTCACTCACCCTAACACTGAATGTATGGGATATGGTCTAAACCGTACGTGCAACCACAGTCCTACAGAAGCCACTTGTAAATAAATAGTTTTAGGGAACATTATCGAACTTTTGAAACCACTTAATAGGAAGAAATTCTTATACACAGTTAAGCGCAAAAACCCATAAACATGGCCAAAATGACCATCTGTAATCCATGTGAGACCGTATCACTCCTCACAACAGTTTTAAAATAAACGTAGCAACCAAACTAACAATATACCAATATCAAGCAACTCCCTTTTTTGTAGCTAGCTGAACTGTGGCAAGTGGAAAGTTCAAATAAACTGTACACAAAATGGTCAACTGCATAGAGTCTTGTCAATAATACAATGTATCATGTGGAATATTTGACCTTGTCATTAGTCTTTGAACCTTGTTGTGCAATATTTTAGCTATTCATATTAATTATCATATTTTTTTGCAAACATCTCATTAACTTATTTACATTTTTTTATTTCATTAGGACTCTCAGTTCGAGAAGACGTCAAGCCTACAATAAAATGAACAAATCAATCAGTGTTCCGAGGACACATTGAGGCCAAATTCTAAGCAAACAAGTTATTATTCTGAATATGATTATACTATATAGAATGCTAATGGCTATTTTTCCGCAATATTATCCTACTGTAAAAGTGAATCTTTTGTGCCCTTGCACACTATCTTTCTATGGATACACTTTGAATCTAATCAGATGTACATATAAATCATTGTAGGCGATAGCTGAATTTTTTGCTAATGTTACAGGGTAAATCGAGATTTTAGTTTGATTTGTTCACATTTTTTAGGGGAGATAAATAGCGCAACAAATTTATATAAGTATTGACTGTTCCTGGTATTGCAAAGTCGCAAACGTGGATGTTGATATTTTGGGTTGCAAAATATGTGTATTTGGCAGTGTATTTGTAGCAAACGGCTGCTGAATAACACAAGTTGACCTATTAATATATATATATATATAGTATAATATATCATATATATATCTAAATATATATACTATATTATATAAATATAACTAATATATATATATATATACCGCTCTAATATACTATACTATATATATACTATATAACTATATATATATATACTAGCATCGGAATATATGGATCATATACAAAAAGCCAATATTTTTTTTTAAAAAAAGTATTATTTGTAACGGACAATAAAATGTTTGTTACAAAAAATAGGTTATTTGTAACGAACATTTACTTGCGTCCGTTACAAATAATGGAGTATTTTTGTCAGCCAACCTAGTATTTGTAACGGACTTCACTTCTGTCCGTTACAAATAATATGTTTTTTGTAACGCCTGCAATTGTAACGGACATGTCCGTTACAAATAGCATTTTTTCCACTAGTGGACCTTGAGAGTTGGGTCACAAAAGGTGGAGAGAGTCACAATCTTTCATTTTGGATGTCTAGTGCAATGTGCTTAAACCTCACTCTTGAAATCTCTCTATGATATTGTTTGAGCTCTTCCTTTGAGCTATGTGTTGTCACCAAGCTTGGTCTACTTGAGGCCAAGGAGGGTCGCTTTGGAGAGAGGAAGAAAGTAGCATGACTTGATTTGTTGCAAGCTTTGAAAGTTGCACAAAATTTGTGATATCTATTTGACTCTTGTTTGAGTTCTAGTTGGGGGGCATCCTTTCTCCTTATTAGCGTCCCTTAAATCCAAGGAATCCAATCCAAATCACGCTTTTGTTTCTTTTTCGTTTTGTTTAGGTTATTTCCCTTGTGTTCTTTGTGTTTTTTTAAACCTTTGCCTTGTTTTCCCTCTTATTTATGGAGTTGTGGGACTTCTCTTTGGAAACCCTCACGAGACCTTCCTCGTCCTTCMTAGTGATTTGAGGGTTTAAAAGGGTTGTCACTAGTTGCTAAAAGTGACCGTGATTCCTACGAAAGTGAGTTACTGTATAGTTTTCTTCTCTCTTTTTCTTTTGCTTTGCTTTACTTTGCTCTAGGACGTGCAAAGGTCCTAGTTGGGGGGAGTTGATAAGTGCCAAAAATGGTCACATTTAGGCACTTATTTCTTCCTTCTTTTGGCCATTTTGTGTGTTTTCGATTTCATTTTACTAGCCTTTTTGTTAGATTTCCACTTTGTTTAGTTTTGCAAAGCTTTGTTAGTTATTAGTGGTTTTTATAGGTTTTTCCTTGGTTTTCTCTCATTTTCTATCTTTGTACACTAAATTACAAGCTTTGTAAGTATTTTGCAAGTTTCCTAGATCATCACATGTTGGTTCTAAGCTTTCKAACTTGTTGGTTTGCTTTTGGTTGCTTTGGATGAGCTTTAAGGCGCTTAAACGTTTGCTCTAACATCATCTTCGACCCATATCTTTTTGTATACTTTTATTTTGCAGGTCAGGCTTTTTGCACTGGAAAGTAGACTCCGAGAGCTTTCCAACGTTATATTACAAGCTGCAATACGAGCATCGAGCAAGAAGTTATGGCCGTTCGAAGTTTGATAGTTCAGTTGAGGGGTTGCACGCGCGTCCATGCTCGTCTGCGCGTGTTCGCACGCGCCTGCAGGAAGTTCCAAAACTTCCAGAAAGTTTTTTGGCGTAGACGCGCATGTTGGGTTTCGCACGCGCGTTCGCACGCGCGTCCGCACGTGCGTTCGCACGCGCGTCCGCACGCGCGTCCGCACGTGCGTCCTTGGCCCGCACACGCCTCCACCCGCGCCTAGTCGTCCGCGCCTATAGAACCCCCCTCCATTCCAGAAGCATTTTAGGCGTGGCCGCGCATGACTTGCCCGCACGCGTCTCCGCACGCGCCTTCTGGACTCGCACGCGCCTCCCTCGTCCGCGCCTGCAGCCAATCCAGAAGCATTTTACGCGCGGTCGCGCATACCTGGGCCCACATGCGCGTCCGCACGCGCGTTCATGTGGCACTCCGGATGTTGACTTCTACACTTTTGACTTGACTTGGAGGAGTTTTTAAGCACAAGTGTAATTTAGTAATGGCAATTTTGTAAATAGTTAAGTTTGTATTTTAGCTTTGTATATATATTTTTAGGAGAGAGAAAACAATAACAAGTAGAGTAACATAGCATAACATAGAATAGAATAGAGAGTAGAATTTCAGATTTCTTTTTCGTCTTCTTCTTCTTCCTTCCATCCACCATTAAAGAGTAGTTTGAAGCTTTTGTTTTTGCCCTAGTTTTCTCAATTCTTGCTCAAATCTTACAAGTKTTATATGCTTTTGACCTAAGATTTCGAGGTAATTTCTTTTCTTTGCTTAGAGATTAGTTTTATTGTAGTTTTCTCTTGGTTTTGTATGATTTTCGTTTTATGCAATTTTTATTGGTATTGTTGAAACTTGAGTTTTTGATTTCTTTTGCTTCTAGTTTGATAGGCCTTGTGTTTGTGAATGTTTTGATCATAGTTTTTCTTGTTTTGGAGTAGTTTAGAGTTTTTTTCTTTGATACCCTCTTGTTATTGAGTTTTCCTTGCTTTAATGGCTTCTAGTTCATGCTTTTCACTTGTTTTTCTTGCTATTCTTATTGTTACAATGATGTGTGAGTAGTTTAGTAGCTTAGGAAGCTAGTTGTCCCTTCTATAATCCTTACAACGCCAAGATGATATAATTTGCTCTCTCCAATCATCATTTTTGCCATGATTGGTGATTTCTCAAGCCTAATTGTGGGCTATGGATTTGGCCACCCATTGTTTGTGAGGTGAG
>SNQN01000306.1:116992-166786 GCA_008642245.1 Bassia scoparia
TAACATAAAACAGACATGTCGCCCACCAAGTAGTCCATTAATCCTGACATTAGGCTACGTTTTCAAGTCAATGCTCATTTCTTCGGAAAGCATTGGACGCATCTGCATTTCTCCTAGTCAGCCAACGGGAGAATGACCGCTCAAGGACTCAGAACACTACAAGCACACGAACCGCAGGTGGACACGGCTACAGTAAACTAACTTTTGTTTGCATACCGGCGAAAAGGGTAACTCAGGGTCGCAGACGTCTTGAGTTGCTCTCGTCCCGAATCGATACTTTGACTTTCGTCTTACGAAACTATCGTCTCTCCAGACGCAGCAAATGGGGGCTTCTGTGACACCTGAATATAGAATAATGTGTGTTTCTCGCACACATCTTTTGAGCTCTTATTGTACCTGTTGATGTATAAATACCGTTCACCCGCCGATACTGCCGCGTTCTACTGTTCGAGCTGCGTGGCAAGGAAAGATGCTTTTGAACCGACGAATCGCTTGTGGAGAGAAGTAGGAAAGCAAGGCTGGTAGCGTCATGACTACTTGCAGTATTAGTTATATGAGCATATGCAAGGGCGTCTCATTCGAAATACGATTGCAGGCCAAAAATACATTGATTGTATATTTTTATTTGACCTGTCTTTTCTGCATTGAAACTAGCTTCAATGGGTTGTTCGAAGGTTTCTATCAACCAACGTTTCCTCCCATCCGCTGGCGATTTCACTGCTAGTCTATTCCCTTGTATTATATCCTCAGCATTGAACATACGTCCGATCTACATCTCTTTAATTGCATCCCCAATTTTGATTTTTTCTAATATTTATTTTTCTGTGTATTTTTGCTATTAGATTTGCCTATATCAGTGTATACCTGCACCTTGTTTGAATTACTCTGGCTAGATATATATTGCTCTAGAAAAAAAAATACCCTTGCCTGGTGAATTTCTCTCTTTGAAACTTAATTTAACATTCTGGAAATTACGATTGGTATAACCTTCTGTGGTGAAGAACCTATTTCTTCTAGTTGAAAACCCCTCTCTATCGCATACTGCGTGTACTGACGTCAGCTCTGGTCTAAGTGGATTGCTGTGTCGAATCAGAGGTTTGAAATCACAGAGAGAGGAAACATCGGAGTGATGAATCTCACTAACAAGTATTCGAGCTATATTTTCTTGAAGAAGAATGACGTAGATTCCTATCATGGCAGAATAGAACCAGTTTACTTGAGTATCAGATTTATTAGCTTTGAAAGTGGGATGCCGTACTCTACCGCTTCCTGCTTTTTCTATGTAGGCCTATTTATAACGCTCCATTTTGTTTGCTACGCGGTTATTTAGCAGCCTGCAAACAATACTCCACCGTATTTGCCAAAAATTATGAAAGAGCAGCTGCGTATATACGCTCAGTATGAGCGTACTATACGGTCCTGATGAGCGTAATACGCTCATCCTGAGCGAATACGCAGGGTTGCTTCTGCCTCGTTTTGCGCTCCGGCGTCCCTATAGATTAGAGTACTCCCTGCCTTGCTCTAGTTCAAGAAGGCACGACTTGAGAACACAATGCTCGCGGACGCGGTCAGAAACTATCACAATTTTCACAAGAGTGACATACCAAGTGCCAAACAAGAACAAACTAGGCACTACAACACCATTCTCATATCGAGAACAACTCACTTACAATAACATCCTCATACCTATAACCACATTTCGGATTCACATTACAATATTTGTAGGTCATTCGATTCTCTTCTCAGTACTATCAATAGCTGATTGACATAATGCAGTTATTGATATTACATGAAGTATTACCTCAACCCTATATGAGTTAAGCTCTTTGCTCATAATGCCATCTCTGTTTAGCTAAATTCTCATGTTGTTCTCTTATTAGGATTTGATTATCCCCCATTTTGAGTTTTGATCTTCTTCTAACATTTTCAATTATACATATTGGCCAATGCTATCAGAAAATTTAACACTCAACAGTCTTTGTTATATGGGTAAGTTTCATTATTATATTGCATAGGTTTTCCATGGATTCATTCAAATCAATGTTATTTCTACTATGTATGCCCATTTGTGTTGTCTTCCAAGCTTGTTTGTGCTTTTGCCATGTCTTTTGTGATGAGCGTTAAAGGCGCTTATAACAGTATTCTAGCTTCATAAACTTTACTATTCTATCTGTGCACCACATCACTAACTCGTTTTTTGTTACGTCTCACTATGCATATTCAATCTGATTTGCCAGAATTGCGACGTGATTTCACTCTGGTGTAATTATATCGTAAAGACTCCCTGAAGAGACTTCTCCAATTGTTATAATTTACTTAAGCTCTGCAATAACAGTAGCACTCAAGAGCATAGAAGTGATGATGGATACACACCTTACACGATAATGTATGCTTTGCTACGAAACCTAGTTTTTCATTCGATCTTTCAGATCGGTGGTATTATTCATTACCCACACTTGTATTATAAACGTCCTCCAAACCAAGACCATCTCGTCTCGCGTTATATCGCTATCTAAGCGCTTCTGTCACACTTAATGACACAAGGGAAAAGTCTTCCAAAGGAACTTCCAGAAACAACAGCTCTGTTTTTCTAAGTCTTCGCCCCGTTAAGTTAACACAGCTTGGCAACTAACCATCATCATATGTGACCGCCTTAGTTCAGGTTTGGTGAAGAGAGGTCTTGGTCAGACTAGCAACCACCTAGTAATCAATGCACTTCAAAGTCAATCAATAGCTCTTTTGAATTCAATTGTTATGATTTATGAACTACAGTTGGATACGAGTAGAGGCCGCTACAGCGGGCGATGGTTACAGAATCCGCTGCATTCGTTTTACCCGACTGTCCCGAACCACGACTGGTGACTTGATAGCGCGCACGTGCGGGCCATTGTATTTGGCGACCAACGATCTGTGCGTTCGCCGCGGGGTCCGTGAATAAACGCCACCGCTTAATAGGCACCGACGGTGGCGCATGCCCCTCATATTCCCAGCGCAACACCAGCCAACGCCATTCGTCACATTGTGCGCACTCTACCCAATGCTCTGCAACCTACCCCGCTGCCCACTGCTAAGTGCCGTCGAGCGTCAACGCGCCCTTTCCTCTTAAAGGAGACGGCGCGCCCTCACATTCCAAGACGCCAACTATTACGAGCTGGCTCGTCTGAGCCGCGGCAATGATGTAAGTTACCGACCTTTGCGCATCAGGCCACGCATCTCTCGGCTATAAGAGACGGAAGCCGCACAGATCCGTGAGGTGGATCACGGCCTCTGGCGCACTACGCTGATATGACGCACGTGCCCCATTTCTGGTCCTGGCCATTACCACGGCAGCGTAGCCAGATACTTCAGAACCACATCTCTTTGGTGTCACGCTTTTCCAGCCAACGTCTCGCATAGCTCAAAAAAGTGGTTTAATGGGCTTCCCTCAGGTCCATTCCACAATTTACTGAATTAGTCTATGCATCTTCTCTCCATCATTTCATGGCTAATCGCCAAGAAAAGAAGTGTAGCAGTACAGGCTTTAGCTTCAAGATCAAAACAGCAAACGGTCGCAGTACTACCCCTTGGCGAAGGCTCCACATCGCAGCAGATAGGGTCAATCACGCCGACAGCTCTACAGACTCGCCAGGGCGCTATCTGCTAAATTCGATTGTGGCCACTGTTTTTCGCTGAGTTTATATACATTCGTGATGGGTACTTCATGATGTCTCTTGCTTACTATCCAATGTTTTACTTGAGACATATTTCGGAGGGTACTGATTTTATAAGCGGTATGCCTAAGCGGTAGTAATTTCAGTTAAAAAGGAGCGCCCTACTTGTAGAGCTTGTAACGTTCTGTGATTTCATATTTCATATGCCGAGTTGTATATTATATTTTATAAGAGAAGAGAAAAGAGCTGAGAGGCAATAAGCACTGAAGTACAGATCAGAAGCAATAAGTGTCGATCGGCGAGAGGTGAGCATCACCAGAATCATTAATCGCCCAATAGCCCAGAATAGAATAGTGCATGGCAGTTCCCTCACTCTACAAATCAGAGCTGTCCCTAAGCTAACAGCGTGCTGGGCGTAGTTCTGATCTTGCCTTCCAACCGACGAAATGCATCCAGTACCTGTCTATCGAAATAAGTCAAGAAGCCAGAAGCAAAAAGGGAAAGTTAAGGTCCCAAGTATGAATTTACGGAAGGGACCTTTCAGATTTATACCATAAAAGATAGGTATAGTTTGTGGAAGACTTGTGACGATGTTTTGTGCCACTAATTAGAGTTGTACTCTCCACCCCAATCAATTGCTCACAGATCTACAAACAAAGAATAAGCTTAATTCGGAGCATCCCTAATGATGTAAGCCACTCGTTAAAAGTACCACAAGATAGTGGGAATTCGATAGCCAATAGCTGTCATTGTTTTGAGGAACCAAGTGTGAATATTCTAGATTATCTTTTGGCACATCTAGAGAGGGATTCGTAAATTATCTCAGTTTCTCCGTCCTCGTATTTTGTCTTAATACTATGATTTACGTGTGGCTCAATGCAGTTATTAATATTAAGCCAAATGTGGTATTGGGGTTAGAAACCTTGAGGCAATATATTTGATGTATCTATGTTTGCGTTCTGAGAGCACCTGTACGAATAGCGTGCGCATAGTATTGTGCTCTATCGTGATGAATGCGTGGGTCTTGTCTTTTGCTTCAGTATGTTGATTCTCTTGTTTTGGCCAGACCATCAGAGCAGTTTAAGACAAGTTAGTAGAGTATCTAAGGTGTTCTGATACTTTGCACTACCCCTTCTCTATGTGTGACATTGACGGAATACTTCTCTCTGTCTCCGTAGTATATCGGTCTATACTATGATGTCTAAGCGAGACTCTTTTATGCAAGCTTGGTTCCATTTCTGTTACTATTCCTCTCGCATGATGATCACTTATGTTTAAGTTTGTAATTGACAAATATCTTGGCAAATGATCGTGAGATTAGAAGGTGAGACCGAATTCTTAGATAGCTTTAGGAAGTCTAGACTTGGTTCCACGGTTCGTCTGATAATACTCATCCTACATGTTGAGCATACGCCTAAGACTTCTCTACCAAGTAACATTATGCTCAGTTCACTCACAATTCAATATCATGATTGATATTCTCTTGCCGGAAAGGATGCTAACTCTTGCCGGATTGTAGTGTTTCTTCGAGAGGCCTTTAAAGGTTGGTAGGGCGATGGATGTCAGCCACCACCCATGTGTAGTGATAGTCGTCGTACCTCTCCAGTACGGTTTGGCAAATCTGACACATGCAGACATTTGCGAGTAAAATCCTATGTTAAGAGCGCTCACCGCGTGCTTGATTCACACCCTTTGCAAGGTATTTGTGAACGTATGTAACTTTTGTGGCGAGTGTGTTTGATTTCGTTAGCCAAATTCGACTCAATGCTATCCAAATTCGTGATCGATATACCACCACTCTCAGGGCATCACATCGAATTTTGTTGACTGTGATGACGGGAACGTTAAGAGCGTATTGGATCGATTCAACGAGCTTATTTGACCGAGAGGAGTATAATTGTACGCGCTAGTAGAGAGTGGTATGATATCATCATCACACGTCACTTTCCAAGACCACACTTGCGCTCAATGGAGTGACAGAATCACCCATATATGATGCTGTCATATGTGAGATCTGGTTCAAATGAAAACCCACTCTTGTTCATGGACATAATTACAGCTTAGAAACAATCAGAAGATGGCATGGGTGACGAAGCTAGTAGACGTCTCGTTACGTATGGTCTATCGACAGTCAAGAAGCTAGTATATGTGTCCCTGCTTCATATGGCTCTTTTTTATACAACAAGCTGTTCTAGAGCGTCACGATGAGTATACGTTCATTATGAATGCTCACCCTAATGCAATATATGTTTTCACCTTCCGACATAGCCTCAGATAGCTTAAAGATCTGGTAATTTTTAAACTGCCGTGACATAGTGTTTAACACGGTTGTTGCGACAAAGAGGAGATCTACGAATCCCCCTATAGCTCTCTTGAACCTTGGCTAGACAGTACAAGAGGAGAGATTCAAGTTAACTCTAAACTACACTAGACTCTGACTTATAGTAAACATACTGTGTTCGGAAATGTGTGTCAAAATTCGTGATATGCTCACTATCACAAGCTTACTGAAAGCAGGATTGACCTACTGGACATATGTTCAATTTCGCGGTACAGAGCTAAACGATCACCGAGTTACTGCTCTACCTTTGGATGTAGTTCGTATCTCCTCCTCTCCACAAACTGATATATCACTGAAAGCCAAAAAAATACCAGAAAGACTTCAAACAAGAGGAAATTACTTCTTTATCGAAACACATTTATAGCCGAATTACCACAAAAGCTGCACGAATGTAAGGTGCTATTGCAAACTCCAATCCAAGAATCAAATGTCTAACAGAGAAGGTCGTGCGAGGAACTTCACACATCATCGGGACACCAATACCCCGAGTCAGGTTGCAAAGGTTGTTTTCTTAGGTCTCACGAATGGTACGCAAACAGCGCAACCTGGCGCGCATTGTGTGTGGCACAGAGACTTGGGGATCTCAACTAAGGCAGCCCAAAGGCATCTCATTTCCTCTGTGCCGAGAAACAGTCAGATAACGCTCTGGTGTGCTGGATGGCTCTCATCAGTACATTTGCCTGACGAACACCAAGTGAATGAGCTTTGTTGATGCCTTGCGGTGCGGGCGCGGCGCGTAAGAATGCTACTAGATGGCTGCACTAGGTTCAATCAAGACTTGCGCAAGGGATAGAGGTGCCGCGAAGAATGCCGTAAGACTTAAAACCGTCGGCCAGTTTGTGGTACAGAAAGCACTCAGTGAGTGCTGTACGTTGGCACGCTACTGTAAGGTCATGGCCGCTGTGCGGGCCTACAGAGGACATGGCCCATGGTCCCGACGTTTCCACCGCAACTTAATTCAAATTAGCAGATACATTGCTTTTTCTCATGAGACATAGTTGGAGTCGGAAAGTAGTTCTGCGAAGGCGCAGTATTGATGACATATTCATCACAAGAGCGTCAGAAGCGCTAGCTAGCATGACCATTCGCTTCGACTTGAATAGGGAAAGGACCTTTGTCGAAACGCTTTCCCGACCACTTGTCGCAAGGTCACAGAGGATATACGCACCCTAAGAGGTGTGCGACGCATTTGGAGCGGTAGCACTCTTGGGAATGACACTGAAACCCTCAAGACGCAGTAGTACCACGCCAATATATGAAAGCCTTGACCGGAGGAAGAGTTTGTGGATAAATCTTGCGATGGTGCAAAAGGTCACGTCGCAAGAAATACTAACGCGCGCTGCAAGACCGAGCGTAGCCCTGGTGACATGGACATTTCATCCAACCCACTCGAAAGTGATTAGAGAGATTGGTACAACCTAGTTGAACATGGATGCTTGGCGCTAGGCAGATTTCTCTCGAAGCGAGATAATGGTCAACCTTGTTTTCAGATCGACAATCCAAAACAGAGAAACACCAGTTATAAGCTATCTCGTATGCTCGGATAGCTTTCCGTGAGAAATTCTGAAACATGTAAGTCTCATCACAAAATAATACTATGATAGGGAAAAGACTCTCTGCTGAACGCTATTCCGACCCCTCTCTCCCACTGTGAAAACAATGCTCGCTGCACTTGCAAGAACTCCATCATGTTGGAGGTGAGGACCCTTTATAATACAGATAAAAGACCCTTTGGCTGCTTCTCCGAAGCAAAGGCTGTGTTTCTGCATGGTAGCCTAGGATAGTAACAGTGAGCAGGTGCGCTCCAAAAGCCTCACATCCCTGCGAAAGTCATATTTTAATTACCAGCCAAATGTTTTACCAAAAGTACATGAAAATCTCAATAACCACCGCATCGACACAGAGCGTAATAGACTGAGCCAGCAATGCGCACTTTGGTGACACACAAATGGCCATAGGTCACTCTAGACAAGAGCTTCGACCTTACTTTGCTGCACTCATAAAATTTCGTTGGTGTTATACAACAAGACATTATCAATGCGTAGCTTTAGCAATCATAGAGAAAATCTGCTCTACTTACATGGAACGATAAGCAGTCAAGTGCGAAAAACCGTACTCATGCGATGCAAAACAACGAAAATGGCCAAATCTCTTGAATTGACAAATGATTTGTCTAAAAACTAAACAAAGTGGAAATCTAACCAAAAGGCTAGTTACAGAACAATAAGTTTACAGAGTCTCCGAAAAAAGGGCACAACAAATACAACATGGGGCCGCAAAAAAGTCAAGGAAGTTGGCTGATTATATTAATGCTCTGTTGAACCTTAACTAAATGTCGCAACCATCTTTTCCCCGTCATAGTCTCAGACAAAGAACAAATCCAAAGGACAAGTTTAACCGGATATAGATAACAATAGCGTAGTATTATTGTGTCGCTCCGAGTTTGCGGAGTTCCCACCCTTTCCAGGATTTAACAGGCTGTTTTGTATGCTGCTTGCATGGACTAGGTCTTTGCCAGCTTCGTCTCCTTACAAAGACCAGGTGAAACTGGTTTACTTACGATATGTCATAAAGTGTATTATATGAGGTTGTTTTTTACTTTTACAGTTTTCAACACTACTCTAACCCTACACTAGCGAGGCAATCATGAATCTTTGTTCCGAGCTTGCATAACCTCAATGAAGTGACTTAATCAAACTACTGGCACAGTGTGCCTTATTATTGTACAATTGTGCAAATGACGCTAGTGGCGACGTGCATACCTCTCCTGAACACGTGCCATTTGAATCCGACTGTGGTTTCGCGCGACTTCGTCAAGGGCTGGACATAGTTTCGTCCTTAGCCAGGTGGTTCCATCTAATTCTGTTGGGGATTATGAACCCCAGAAGAAACGCCAAACACTTTGTTAACAGCTATGGCAATTATGGGTCCTCATTGACGAGAGAGAGAGTTTCTATCAAGAAATTTACGATATTAAGCTGTTTTCTAATGGCTATGCCTTGTCTCGTATTTCTTGTTGGATAAACAATGAAATGCGGTCTTAGTATTACCGATAGACTCTCTTGAAGTGTAGAGCTTCAAGTCAACGAAACCAAGACAGCCACTTAGTCAATGTATGATCTTTCGCACATAGAGCGCGTTTCCAAGGAAACAGTGCCATTGGACAAGGAAATACAAAACGATTCCACAAGCACTGTACTTATCGAGAATCATATCACTCACAGAGAACGCCAAGGCTATTGGACAGAGCGCCCTGAAAAATGCCACGACAAACCCAACAAGTCCCCAGATAATCCGACCTAAGTCTGCCGTGCAGCGCAAAAGCACGAGCTCCAGAAAGCGTGCAGAAATTTAACCTAGCTTTATCATTCTAATGACTGCGGAACAACTGTATGAATAAGTTGAGTGTCCTATCAGCTCGATCTCCGATAATGAATTATAACATGGTGACTCAGTTTACCAATAATATAGGCACGCCAAGCAGATTGAAGCTCGACTCTGATTAGATAACCCACCACTTCAGAGTTAATAGTGGCACACTTACAATCTATGGATAGGCGAAAACAGACTGCCAGCACTGCCAAAAAAGAAGCTCTGTTCACGTATACTTGGCATTCTGGCCTCGACATTTCCGCAAGCATTATGTCAACACACGTAATTATGGGTCACAACACTAATCCGAACTCTGTTGGTATAACAGAGATGCGAGTCACTGAAATCATGCCAACCTTATACCTACATCTACTCCAGAAAATAACTTCACACATGCCTGAACGGTGAGCACCACTACTACTCACACCTGCGTCAACACATTCGCGACCAAAAATGGGCATGGACATTCTGGGAACCGTTCCCTCAATCTCCAGGCAGCGAAAGCTATGTCATAGTTCAGCTGTCGACTACTTTACTAAGTAGGTCGAAGCTGAGCCAGTGAAGGGCATCCGGACTTCAGTACTACTTAAATAATTTTTATTGGGAAAAACCATTATACCGGTTTGGTGTGCCGCGATCTCAATAGGTCTGTCGACAATGGCCCTCAGGTCTTGAGTGTACCAAAACTAGGGAAGGCTAAGGATGCTGGTAATACTAGGGACAGATGTACAAAAAAAACTTTTGGCCGTTGAGAGTTGACACAATCAACGCAGGCTACAATGCAGGCCAACAATCCGAATTTCAGAACCACTTTAAAGCAGATATAAAATCTAGAGAGATATTTTCACAATCTCTTCAGGTTGACCATTTAAAGAAGAAATGTGGACCCTGCTAAAGGCTTATGAGCGGGCTGGTAGCAATGTTCATTCTTCTATAAGGTGCTTCTCCTGCGTACAAAAACTTCGAGGGCGCGACCCACACCACCAGGTATCAAAACAAACTTGTAGGACTTAGCACTCTACACATTGGTTACAGATAAGTCTGCCGCGTAACTGACTTTAGAAGCTTGGGTGATAGACACCCGGCTGTTATAAGCTTTGTTCTATGATGGAAGTCGAGGAAATTAAGAAGCCTTGGACTGCGCTAGCTACGCTAATTACTATCCATCATGGAACCGCAATACAAAGCTGGGAAGACCCCATCTCTTCCACAAATCTAATGTCAAACTCGAAGACGTGCCGGCTCTTGATCTCTATAGGAGATTTGTCCCCGAGCGGCCACAACTGGATCTAGATACCAGAAAACAAGGCGGCAATGCTTTACTCCGACAACAGCTCTATTAGACGGTTACACGGCGCCGTACTAAACAAAAGCGACATGGGCAATGGCAAGAGCAAGCTCTGGCCATACAATTGCGCAGGCTAGAGCGCTTCTACGTGTTCTTTCATGTAAAGTAAAGGTAGTAACACAGCCATCGCACGCACCCCAAGTAAAGGTATATACCGCTTGAATGAGACTTAGAGATCTCCCACTAAAGTATACTAGAGCGAAACCCTTACAAACAAACTCTGATTTCCAAGACTTATGAGCATCAAAAGAGGGCACGAATAATCGCTCAACGCATACGTCAGCACCACTCGCGAACAGTCATATGCGAGGAAACAGATTGAACCCTGAACATTGGAACACTATAATTCCCTATCAAAAGAGTGCTATATCAACGGTGACATTTGTGTCAGTTAAGTGATCGGAAATGTATCGAACTCGATACCGTATGCCTTTCTAAATAAAAGTCTACAATGAGAGATACAAACAAGATTCCTTCTAATTTATCACCAGACTCAATTCTCTCACATATTATACACCGACAACTTCTTCTATAGGGCAGACACATGGATTCGTGGCCCTAAAGATCAAGTTCCTTCGCCCATAATACTAGACAAGTAACCCGACACACTATCTAAAACCGCTCTTGTCATATCACTCTCAGCAATGCATAAATAGAACGTACATAGGTACTCTTCGCGTTGGAAAGAGCAGTCAAAAAGTGACCCCAAACTTATTTACACTAAGGCCGACTATTTACATATGATAGTCTCTCTTCAATGTTGGCCCTACATATAGCCAAATCAGTCTAAGTATACGACAAAGGACTCTCCTCTGTGTGATTAAGATAGTGAGGGCGAAAGCTTTACCCCTAAATCTTTCTCCTAAAATAAAGCAGGCGCTAAAGACCACAATGATCCTAAACTGAAGGCCACAATAAGTTACATAAGTCACTTTCTCCTATAAAGCAGTCTTCTACAAACAGCGTCCATAAAACTTAGAATAAGAATTTAACAAGTAAGTTGATCTCCTCTCTTCCTGTAGAAAAGCAGTCGAAGACCCTTATTAAGGGCAAAGTTTAACCACTCAAAGTACTTCATACTAAGAAGAAAGCAGTCGACAACATACTCTTTCTGATTCAATATATTTGCGCGACCAACTTTACATAAGTCTTTCTCCTTACAACAGTCGAAAGACCCTTATTTTAAGGACCAATTTATACATAAAGTGCTCGTTTACGTCCATAAAAGATCAAGTGCGATTAAAGAACCCATTAATCTTTGAATTAGACGAAGCGATTTGTAATAAGACCATAAATAAGTTCTCTCTCTCCTAAATAACGCAGTCGAAGAGAGAAACCAACGTGTGAATGTATTAGAGTCGATCACAGCTCAAAAACTATAGTCCTTGTGCTCGCTTAGAGAAAGCTGGTCGCAAAAAATGTGCGACATTTAATATTTGATGAGGATGGCCATTTGAGGCACATCAATCTCTTTTGAACAATCATACGACAAAAATACCAGTTTGTAAACTCGCCAATTCCCAGTATAAACACTAGAAGTTGAAAATGACTAGTACATAGGAACCTCCCCCTATGCAACGTGCTCTTAAAAGCCTCCTAGAAGTCTATATCGTAATCAGAGGTTCACAACAAGATCAAAAAGCGTGTGTGGAAAAACACTTCTTGATCCACTAAGATATGCGCTCTCAGTATATCAGAAGCAGACAAAGAAAATGTGTAAGCCATGTACCCCAATTATGTTATACAAAACCCAGTTACACATTCACTTACAAGCAGAGCTATATCCACCACACAAGAGCATAACGTGCAAGAGATCGAGGTAAACAAGAAGACCATTAAACATATCGAACGTGGAGCGCGAATCAACTATAGTCCTCACTATACGGCTTCTCACTCAAGCCATCCAATTTAGACATTTAAACACGCTCTTGCTTGGTTCGAATTAAATTAAGAAATCGAATATGGAGATGTATATTTTTACTCCATTCAAGCATATATAATCTTGAGCGTGTTCGAAATAAGGGTTCCCCTGAACACCAATACCTAACCATATAGATCATTTCAGATTCATGTATCCTTACACACGCGAATTAATCGTAATCCAGAGTTTTCGACAGACAAATACAATGTGCATGTCGATTGATAACTACATCCTGGAAGATTAGCAACCACAACATGACGCTTTGAGCCGTGCACACAAAACACATATCCAAATTAAGGCAAATCATATGTATTGATTGACTAAAACCCCTTATGGGTCTTTCATAAGTCAATACAATACAACTACACACCAATTAAATAGCGCATAGTAACTCTTGGATTGGCATTTGCATGTGAGAGAATTCATTGGAGAAATCTAATATGCTTTGGTGAACATGTATTATACGTCACACTTGTAAAAATTATATTGCGAACCGAAGGCAAAATCATAGTTGCCTCCGGGTTTAGTTACTTTGACATAGCAGTTGAATTAGAAGGATATCTTCGTTATCGTTTCGCGGAACAAGAGTAAATGGTTCATATGCCTAGACATATACCGCAATATCGTAGGATCGATACACTGCGCAATAGTAGCAATTTCACCCATACAGAGTCCTCTAAAAAGAGATATCGAACAATCGCAACACAAGCATCTGAGAAGACATCTATCTGTCCATTTGATAAAAGACAAAGGATGCCACAAGATAGCTGTTTCTTGATCGGTATTTGTCTTATGAGAGTAACAATAAAAACTAAAACCACAATACACACACCACCAGGGGCCTTTGGTGAGCATAACTAATTCAATCGACAATAAAGCAACGATTTTAAGCGCTATTGATATCCAAATCAAGTTGAACCTCTTAGTTCAAGTTACACAGCACTTAAGCACACTTCTCTGTAACCACTACATCAGAACATACACTGAGGGCCATTTATCAATGCACATCAATATCATATGAAAGATCACTCAGAAACAACTCACATATCTTAGAATTTCAGAGATCACATACTGTTAGCGCTCCTAGTACCGATTGCTTTTCTTAGAAACTAGCAAAGGGTACCGCCGTTTTCACCTACTGCTCTGTAAGTATCATCCCCGCCTCAAGCATCTTGAAGTTAGTGTGTACGTTGGCTAACTTCCATCCACCCCATGTGAAGCGTCTATAGTGCTTTAGAGGAGCTAGGTACAATTTCTACCATCTATCCACGTTTCTCTGTGAGGCACCAGAGTCGCATGCATGAGCCTTATGCGCGACACTTCAGTATATCAAATTATACTCGACTAATTCATGGAAATTACACACTCCACAAACGCAATTGCCAAAATCTCATAAGTGCTAGCGCGCAGGATGGCGTTATTTGTGTCTCTTCAAGAGGCTTGTTATCACAGAAACACAATCTAGTGCCTCAATTGTGTTTAACTTATGCTACCGAGCAGCATGCCAGATGGCCATCGTCCACATAACGAATGTTGTTGTCCTCCTTATCGTCTGAAGGATACCCGCTCATCCTCGTATGACAGACGTCCACTAGAATTAGTGCTTCAGACGCCTCGGCGCACGTCAGACCAGCTTTACAACCATTTCTCGCATGCCCTTGAAGCCTTGGTCCTGTTAAGCCCTGTGCCTCATTACATTGGGCTTTTTCCAGCTTTAAGTTCAGCCGAGAGCTTGATACAGCTGGTCGGGCCAACTTCATACTTTTCTGGTAGATTTCAGATTAGCTATTCAGGTTTGGCAAAATTCCTCGATGCCTTGCGTCTTTAAAGTCTTTGACACACTCGTTCCTACACAGCACCTGTAGAATTTTTGCTCCAAGAATCTAACAGCAGACCACCATCACGGCGGAGACCTCCGTCTCCCAATTTTCTTCGAGAACACCCTCCATTCTTGACTAACCAGATGCTTAGCACCATAATCTATCACAAGATGGAACCAGTTCAAAGGGATAGCGGCCTCATATGGACCGGCGCGAACCATAAGCCAAAACGACACTTCATTAGGAATACTGACTACAAATTGTGGTCTCAACCGACTCTCGCCGTTATAATTTCAGATTTGAAATCCAAACTAAGGGTAGTCGACACAGATGAGAATGATCAGGAGAAAGGAGCTGTGTAAAACTAAAGTCTGCGCAAATCGATCATGTCCCAAATACGAGGTTACCGTATCATCCAAGGTCATACATAGACCCGTGTGAAACAGATGCCAGCATCATGTACCCATCATGATGGCTCATTACAGTTAGAGAGACTCTCTCCCTCTACCAGCAAGTACCAAGGCCTTTATATTAGCAATACCAGCCAAGCAGTGAGTGTTGACTTGGCGTTTATGCTCAGTAAGTCTGAGTCTTTCAGCTATGAGTATTAGTTTGATGATAAGCAATACACGAGACAAAAAAGAACCCGCCTTTTAGAGAATCCTCCTGCGTTTCTCGAACTATAACTCTGCAGTTCTAGCGATAGCTTCTTAACAAAAGGCCTATCACCATTGAGTGTCTATTGTGCTCAATACACCTAAGTGCGACAACAAAGAATGATTCAAAGAGATGCTATCCAAAAGAATAATAACCGCAGAGAGGAAATGAATGACTATATCAGCTCACCTTGATCATAATCAATAAGCTCATTACCACATTCGCACAGAAGAGACGCGAACTATTAGCCGACATTAAACCCTTTATGTTCAGCTCAGCCCTCGGTATCGAGGAGTCTATGACAAAGGAACACATGATCAGACCCAAAGAAATAAAGGCGCCCCTAGGAGTATTAAAGGCACGGCACCTGCTGCAAATCGTGCATCACTCAAAAAACAAACTGTCGTGCTCTCGACGTTCCTACCTAGGTCTCCAGACATTTTCAATGAGAGCCGTCGCACCCCAGAGAACTCAACTCCCACACTCTCTCTGATCATTAGTTCGCTGCGATACCGTCCTTACTATCACCAAATCTTTCCAACCTCAAAGCTCCTCGTTCCGCGCACTGCTCTAGCGGTCCGTAACATTGACGAAAAGAAACGATCTAAATTAACCCTCTTTCTACCAAGATACTCAAGTCTAGCGCGATCTTTCTCTGCATTATGGGGTTGTCCCCTTCTCTGGGTTAGAGATGACTGAGTGGAGTGCTCCGCACCTAGACGAATTATCAGGCGCTAAAGAAGGCTCTTTTGGAGTTCTATAAGTTCCTCGCCGAACATTCCACGACCATTTTTCTTTATGTCTATTGTATTTTCATACAAATGGGCACTATCTTCGCAGAGAGATATCTCTCGATAAAAAGTCACGTTGCATAGTCATTGCCCTGAGACCTGAACTGGATAATCCATAATTCCTCTCCTTACCTCGTCACAGCTCCTCCCATCCTCGTAGGGAGACGATCTGCCTCCTGAGGGGTCATGTCTAGATGGTTCTATTACCGCCTAACATTCCCCTTCTTCGTAGTCGGGTAGATCGAAACCACCCTTCACTGGCCCTATTCGCGCGTGATATGGTTATGATAGCTATTACTTGATGCTGATTTCTTCGCCTCAACGTCACCCGAGCGTAGAAGCAGAAGAAAACGTGAACGCACAACCCTTAGCTGTCATCCATAGAACTCATTTCTTTCCTCTTTGCCATATACCCTTTACATGCCTGTGTCCTCCTAAAAGAGTCACTTAAAAATAAGCCATGTGCTAGACTGAACCACAACAAGGGACCCTCAACCCGCTAGATTTCTTTGGTTACAGCAGGCGCGGTTACAAGGGTCAAGACTGGGTAACGAGACCCCAGGTTTCTTCCCGTTTGATCTAGTTACCGGACCCATCCCACTCACTTGCATATCAGTCCTTCCTTCTTCTTCATTGGTAATACACCTGATTAAATGAGGTATTACAGGACGGCTCGGAGCTCATCTGCCCTCCCAACCAGTCAATAGCATTCAAGACAACGACTCCTTCCTACAAACTTAGTGATAACCACAGTCACGGAATAGTCACCTTACCTCAGGCCGCCTATCTCATTCTAGTAAATCTGTACCTTTCGACCCCTTTGAGGATCTGTCTTGGTTATGAACAACTGAGGGTTGAGAACGCATCATTCACGACCTTAGCGATATTCTTTTTTTGCCACTCTGCGATGAGAAGGTTCCAGCAACAGAGACAGGCGTCCGAGCACCATTCCACCACCTTAGAATCCACTTCACAGGCCACCCTCCGCAGCCCTAGGGCCATATGTACCATGAGACTTGTTTCTAGGCTATCTTGCCTCATGCAGAGCATCTGAACATTTAGTCCCATTATGGCCAAAAGTGAGGATGTCCATTTCGTACCATTACCACCTTGTTAAAGTTTCTTCCATAGGCAGTCAACAATGTTATTTCTAGAATAGGGCCTAGTGATAATCCATTCAGATAAGAACTCTCGTCAAAGGAGTTCTGCAATTGAGGATACATGATCAGCCACACAAGGAGGAGCACCCATAGACCACTAACAGACTGCGACTTAAGGAACCCTAAAGCCAACAATTTCAAGGTAATTAGGAAAACGAATTCCCAAAGAGAACATGGGTAAGGATTCCTTTGTCAAAATAAAAGCAAGGGTCTTAAGGTTAATCACAAAAGGCCTATGCTGAACACAATGGATCCATTATGGCAGAACAGTAATTTATCAGCATCCGAAGAGAAAAACGCAATCACAAAATAACACTCAACATGTGCTTAAAAATCGCAGGGTTTCTTCGCCAAAATCATCCACTAAGCTCAAGTAAATCTTGATAAACCAGCCATAGATGGAGTATTACAACACATATAACACGGCATGTCCCAATTAGCCGCCCCTTCGCTATCTCAGTAGCGCCAATTGCCAGCAACAACATTTACCATCAAAGTAGTGGGTGGAACAAACGACAAGGGCATACCTCGTGGAAGCCAACGGCTCCCTGAAAAAGAGAATTCCAAGCTCAAAAAAGGCTACCGCCATTACTGGAGAGAAGGCGAAAGGTGTAGTTTGCGTTGGGACCCACTCCTGAACACCCTCGAACCAGCCACTGAAACAGTCGACACACCACAAGGTGCAGCACGACCAACAAAAAAAAAACCCCCAAACCCCATTCGGCAGCAGATTTCACAGCAGTACTTGCCAGCAACACTGGGGACCCACCGGACCACCACCAGACTCGCCGTGAGACATGGAGAGTGGCAGCACAACCAGCAACATCCGTCACAGCAGCGCGCACAGTAGCACGACCAGCATAATAGTCAATTAAATCCAAATCATCGAAAGAATCCAACGGATCTGAACCCTTAAGCCACGAAATCGCATTCGATTGCAGACCACCAGCCAACATCAATGAAGAAGAAGAACAAAAACGCGAAGAAGTAGGGAGAGGAGGAGTGCCTCGACGTTTCTTACCCATAGTGAAGTCAGTGAAAAGAGGAGCAAAACCCTCAATTTCTGGAAATCGCCATTGGAGTCTTTATCTCACTAAAGTCCCTCTCTCATCCTTGATTAACCTCTGTCCGGTGGCGATGGGGCGGCGACAAGCAACAACCACGACAYTGGCAGGCAGCGACACCAGCAGCAGGTCACACAACAACAGCAGCAACCGCCTCCTTCTGTTCTCTCGCTTTCCCTTCTTGTTTCATGTGCTTTCAATAGCTTGTTGACATGCCTATGACTATCATGAAGTTCTTTTTCCTTGGTTTCAAGTGTCTTAGTCAACAAATCGTATTTCTCTCTTAGAAAATCAAAATCACTTTTTAAGGCCTCGAGTTGTAGATTAAGATTTGAAACCKTAGGGTCAACAGTCATGTCAACAACCATTCGCTGTTTGCCTTTTCTCAATTGATAGATCTCAGCATGCAAGTCACAAATTTTACCCTCATATTTATCAATCATATTATTAATATCTACACTGGTACTTGCAGCGAAACATGGAATTGTGTAGTTTTGAGCGAAGCAATCTCCTTGTGTGCATCTTCTAAGTTGCAGGTCAATATTTCAAAGGCTTTCAACAAAGACGTTTTACTACTGGAATTTGTTTTACTTCTAGGTGTTGAAAAATTAATAAGCTCACTAGCGGTTGCTAAGTCTCTAGGGAACTAGGAAGTTAGATCTTCTTCACCATCACTAGGATAGATTGGTTTAGAGGATCTTGTCTTTTCTAGTTCCACCTTACACTTGTCCAGTTTAACCTCTAGTTCTGCTACTTGATTTTTCAGTTCATGGCAAACTTCTTCTAGGTGGTCACAACTGCAAATAGCAATTTCTCATCCAATACGTTTTTCTTTAAATTCTATTTTGTTAGTTATGTAGGTCTCACCCAGTTTATAGCATTAATCTAATAAAGAATCAATACAAGCGAGCATATTTTCTCTATCATATTCATGCATATGTTCCCTAACTTTTTCTATGTTTACCTTGTGTTCATACAATAAATCCATTTTACCTGTAAACACTTTCTGGATGTGCTGGTTCCCCCTTTGGTTCCTGAGTCATTGCTGTCTCRTTTGTAAAGGTAGCTAGGCAAATATTAGGGTTAGGTGACTCTTCATCCTCATCAAACCTTGAGTACGAATCACCCCACATGGATGCTATCATAGCATTCTTGAATGCTCTCTTATCATTAGGCTTGGACTGTTTGTGCTTCCACTTAGGACAATCACTAACAAGATGTCCCTTATGTCCACACTTGAAGCAACCTACAGGAGACGAGTTAGAATTCTTAAAATTCTTACCTTTGAAGTTCTTCCTCAGTTCACAAAGTAATCTCTCAAATCTTTTGGAACTCATGTCAATTTCATCTTCTTCCTCTTCTACTGTTCCCTTAAGAGCCAAGCCTCTGGCTGGTTCCTTCTCAGACATAGAATCAATCAACATGTCATGAGTTATGAGGGAACCAATAAGTTGTTCCAGAGACAAGGTAGATAGATCTTTTTCTTAATAAATTGCTGCTACCTTGGCTGTCCATGCATRTGTTAAACTACGCAAAAACGTTTCTCATAAGATCCTCATTAGAAAAGTTCTTACCAAGAGATCTAAGATCATTGACAATTGTTATAAATCTACTAAAACATTCATTGACTTTTTCATTCTTATTCATAGAAAACAATTAATAAGTAAATAAATTTTAAACCTTTTTACCTCACCAGTTCCCTCAAAAGCAAGTTCGAGGGTATTCGAAATCTCCTTTGTATTACTGCATCTTTAAATATATACCTTTGTCCCTAGTCCAAAACGGCTAATGATAAGACATCACTCGCAACACACAAGTCAAATCGAGAGAGCTAGGATCTTAACAGGCCCTAATAAAGGCAGATTCCCTTGCACCGAACACCTATTCTAGGTATTTATCACCTCAAAAATAAGTTTTAATCTTCAAATAATTTTAAKTTATATTTGAATATTTTTCTAGGATTTTTCGAAATATTTTTGAATTTTTTTTAAGGATTATTGGCAATTTTCGGAATTTTCTGCGATTTAATTAATTTTACGATAATTAATTAAATTATGAGCACAATTTCAAAATTCTCYAAACTTTAGCACAGTACCCTACTCTTCACAAGGAATTTTTACATATTTTTTCCATCATTTTTCGATATATGGTTTAATATTTATGAATTTCTTAAGCAAAACGCAAAACCGAGCATAGTGGGCCATCTTGGGATTTTTGCCTCGAGACACGCGTCCCGAGGGAGCAGGAAATCCGATTCATTCTGGTATATATCATTTGAATAATAATATATGATAGTATAAATGCGTGTGATTTATACGATTATATTAGGATATTATTTCATTAAATCTCGCTATTCGAGGTTAACACAATCTCGAATACGCATAAAATTCACACAATCGCAATATATGAATATAATCGTATAACATAGTCGGTTTAATAGATATTATAGCAATCGCAATCAGCTATTCCGGCAAGCAAATAGGCTAAATCGAGGCTTGATTCGGGCGGCAATGCGCCCAAAATTGCGCTGTTTTTGGCCGATTTCGACCTGCTATAAAAGGGAGCTTCCCCGTTCAATTCAAGGACTTGGCTGAGACATTGTATTCCTCCTCTCGTCAAATCTCCTCTCTCTCTCTCTCTCTCTCTCTCTCTTGTACTGTCACAAACCTCTCACAAAATAAACAGTCAAAAAAAAGCTCTTCAAAGGCTTTCTTCAATAGATTGAAGAGGTTTCAAGGGTTTAAGGTTCTATCTACGGTTTCCTAGTGGTCCGAGACAAGGTTCTGTCTTTCGAAGTCGTGGTTGCGAAGGTTGGGTTTCGAGGCAACGTCTCAATTCTGACCCTTTTCATGCTTGTTTGAATCACTTTTTATGCTATTTTTCATGTGAGTAACTGTTAAAAACGATTTTGACAATAAATCTAGCAACCTTAAGGACAATAACTAAAATTCTTCCGTAGAGTGTTTCATGCTTGTCTGACAAATAATTGCTGTACAAAGACCTCCAAATTTTGTTTTCATGCCTAATAAATAATTAGGATACCGATTTAGGCTCCCTGGATTGGATTAATAGACACATGCACACAACAACTAGACTATTTTGCTGGTATTCTGTTAAACACCATCTAGTAATATTGAAGGCTAGCGGTTTAAAAGAACTGTTTGTGTGTGTTTCGGAAATCGAACTCCATAGACTGAGTAGAGGCCGTAATGCGGGAGGGGGGGGGGGTGTTGTGCCACTACTTTACCTTACCGCTTGTCCTAAACAAGTTTGTACCTTTGGTTGCACACAGAAGGCTTATTCGGGTTCCGAGCTTCAAAAGAAGTGCGGTGGCGATTCCTTTTACTCATTCGAGATAAACACACACTCCAGGAATACCATGCTTGCACGTTCCAATTCGGCAAATAACGGCCGCCCTTAATTGTACCGCGTGGTGCAGAGGGACCGGACCCAATCAGACCCGGTGACGCCCCGACGCCCGTAAAGTTTTCTAGCGACTTCACTTGGGAATTCACTAAAGCTATTACCTTTAGTGATGTGTGGACAATACTCGAATTGTTATGTGATTTCAGCATCCTAAAGACGACATTGTGTTTTAGGCATCCTGCATTACACGTAACTTAGGTCGTTGGCACTGAGTTTCCATTTCCTAGGCATCACGTCTCATATAAGTGTGTTCTACACTTGAGACAAGGCCAGGGGGGCTCGCTTAAGATTGGAGTTGGTGCACTACGTATGTAACCAACTTTTAAGCTTGATGCCCATCCCCACCATGACGGGCGGCTGCGTGCACTACAAAGCCGTAATGGTTTAGACCTCKTTTGAACATCACAGCGGGCTGGATGTGTTAAGAATCGTTCTGAGACTAGTCATGTGACCCATTTGGACAACGGGACTGACCCGTTCGATAACGTACCATTTAACTCTAGGTGGCTTGACTTTTGTTTTTTTTCTTTTGCATATAGGGTTCATGCTAGCGTGACAACATGCTACGTGCTTTTAGACTAGCTTTGCATTCATAACAAACAAGTCGTTGAGTCATGTAACAGTCCTCATATAACAAGGTGAGCATTCCTTAGGCGTCGTAATGTCAAAGTGGTTGTAAACTAGAATCTTTAGGCGTTACGTCTTTGTAGAGTCATACATTTGTAAACAGACGTCAGAACTTTGAACTTCACCTTTTAAAAAAAAAACCAGAAAAAAACGAAAAAATAGCGACAAAAAAAAGTGAAAAATGAAAAAAAAAGGCGAAAGCCAAATTTCCGACGTTCATGCACTTTTACATTTCGAGTCAGTCAATAGGCAAGTGAATGATCACCCCTAAGACATGCATTGCATCACAGGTTGATTCGACATGGAACTTAACTWTTGGTCCATGTGCAAACAGGGTAGGCTCCAACGATTGAGCTCGTAGACACAGGGTTCATTCCACGGTTCTCAAGCAGCACTCCGMCAATCAACACCATTGCACTAATGGATAGTGAAGACCCTCGAATGGACTTGACTTTAGCTGATTTGAATGAGACCCTCAACTCATTGGCTTCCCGAGTCMCTTAGCTAGAGAAGTCCAACACCTAGGTCCTCGAAATTCTTGAGGAAGTGATCCATGACATCCTTAAGCACTATGTAGACTGAGTTTTGTCCAAGGGAGAAGTAACTTCTACACATAACAATTTGCAAGAATCAGTTAGTGAGAATGACACTAAACCAAAGCCAACAAKTGATGTGGTGGAGGTCATCACTTCTCACATGAACAAAGCAATGAAGAGGATCGATGATTCTCTTAAAAGCAAGACTATGAAGAAGGCACCRGTGATTCGTAACAAGCGTAAAAGCCCTACTCCTAATCCTCGTTTAGAGAAAAGGCCTCCTAAATGGAGCATAGACAAGTTTTGCAAGTACCACAGAGGACATGGCAACGACACTGAAGAATGTCATACATTGAGGGAAGCAGTCCAAGACTTGATAGACAACCACCGTCTCCCATTTCCTCTTAATGGCTCTAAGCAATATGCCTAGGTAARGAATGACAATAGACATCTAGGGCTCGAGATTTTCAACGACTGCAACATTGTACARGGGGATCCTGTCCCCACAAGCAGGGCATCTGCCCTAGATGGCCTCGAAGCACAAGGTTTAGGGCTTCTGTTTGGCCAAGAAATCACTCCTCCAACTGAACAAGAGGTTTTCGTGGCCATGACCAAGGAAGAATTCGACCCCACCACTCTAATCACAACAGTRGAGGGCTTAGTTCATGGTTGGCACAAAACCGTAAAGATCACTACTGCAGGAGGCAAGGTCATCAAGTGCACCATGGGCGAAGGGCTAATGCTCGAGGATTCTAAAARTGTGACTGAGTTTGAGTCTAGTGTTGTAGAAGCTAGGATACCTAGTCCTAGGGAATGTCCTCCTGAGTCTGTCAAGGGACCTAGTATCCCCTTCTCTCTTGTCAATCAAGTCTCTTCGGAGACAAACTTATTTGTACTCTCTTCAGGGTTTAATAACATGCTCCTTTCTACTTACTCCATTTTCCTTCATATGATTGCTTTAATTCAAAACTCGAAAACAATCAAAACAACAATGAGTTAATAAAGGCAATGGAAAAGTACGAAAAGAAAACTTCCGTCATCGAGCAAACAGAAAAGGTAGAKATCTCCAACAACGACACGCCGCGGGAGATACAAGTTGGTCTGACACTGAGTCCGCAAGAAAGGGATGAACTGGTAACGACACTGAAAGAGTTCCCGGATGTTTTCGCTTGGTCCTATGAAGACATGCCAGGGATTGATCCAGACATCGCACAACACAGAATTCCGCTCATAGAGGGGGCTAAGCCAGTCAAACAAAAGCTCCGTCGCATGAAACCCGATTTTGGCCTTAACATTCGGCAGGAAGTCATTAAGCAACACAATGCAGGCTTCATTAAAGTCCTCAACTATCCTCAATAGATAGCAAATGTCGTTCCATAACCTAAGAAAGATGGAAAAGTTCGAATGTGTGTGAACTTTTGTCACTTAAACAAAGCAAGTCCGAAACTCGACTTCACTCTACCATACATAGACGTCCTCGTGGACAACACAATAGATTATACCTTGCTCTCATTCATGGATGGGTATGCAGGCTATAACCAAGTCAAAATGGCCGAAGAACTAATGGAAAAGACAACCTTCACCATTTCGTGGGGGATATATTMCTACACTGTGGTGCCTTTTTGTCTCAAAAGTGCAAGCGCCACGTACCAACGAGTTGCRGCTACTCTACTTCATGACATGATAGATAAAGAAGTAGAGGTTTATGTCGACGATATGATTTTTAAGTCAAAAGACCGCGAAGCACATACCCTTGCACTAAGGAAGTTCTTCCAGAGACTGCGACAATTCAACATGCGTCTTAATCCGCAAAAATGCTCATTCAGGGTCACTTCAGGCAAGCTCTTAGGTTTTATCATCAGCTCTTGAGGCATCGAGATCGATCCAACAAAGATCAAAGCAATCATGACACTCAGGSCACCACAAAATGAAAAGGAGATCCAAGGGTTCTTGGGTCGGCTCCAGTACATTAGGAGGTTTATATCCAAGCTCACAATGGTTTGTGAACCCATCTTCAAGAAACTTAAGAAAGGTGCACCCAAGAAATGGGATGATAGTTGCCAACAAGCTTTCGATAGGATCAAGGTATATTTCACCAATCCTCCAGTGTTAGCTCCTGCTCGCCCTTGGCATCCATTACGGCTCTATCTTACAACAACAAACACCGCCGTTGGAGCAATGCTCGCCCAAGAAATTTACGGCAATGAAAGTGCAATCTACTACCTCAGCAAGAAGCTTCTACCATACGAGGAACGATACTCTTCTTTAGAGAAACTATGCTTGGCTTTAGTGTAGGCATCGCGAAAGCTTTGACATTACTTGCTCACACATACCGTACTCATTGTATGCAAAGMGGATCCTCTGAAATACCTATGTGAAAAGCTAGCAGTCAACGAACGTATGTCTAGATGGATGGTTATGCTTGCTGAATTTGACCTTAAGTTCGTGCCTCAAAAAGCCATCAAAGGTAGCATTGTCTCCGAATTCTTAGCAGACTCTCCAACTGAAGTCCTTCCTGAGGACTTTGACTTTCTCGATGAGGAACTTATGATGGCCGAGGAAGATAGTTGGTCATTATACTTCGATGGAGCGACAAATCAAAAAGGATGTTTAGTTGGTGTGCTTCAAATATCACCACAAGAGGAACACACCCCAATTTCCATCAAGCTTGACTTCGACGTAACTAACAATACAGTAGAGTACGAAGCGTGTATTCTAGGTCTACAAGCTTRCATTGTGCTTAACATAAAGAAGCTACGGGTATATGGTGATTCCTCACTCATCATAAACAGGATTTTGGGCCCATGGAAAGCACGAAGTGAAAGCCTTGCTCAATATCAGTCCTAACTCGTGAACATTGCATCCCAAGTAGACGAAGTTGAATACACGTACCTACGACGCGAAGACAATCAGTTTGCAGATGCATTAGCAAAGCTTTCATCCAAGGTGCAAATTCCGAGTTTAGTGACCCAAATGCCCTTAGTCATTGAGCGAAAACAAGAACCATCATACATCTGCACGTTACACGAAACAAAAGAGGTGCCCAKCCTCGWTCTAGAAGAGCCATGGTAAAAAAAACATCAAGGACTACCTAGAAACTAGCGAATACCCTTCTAGTGCAACAAAAAAGAAACAAAGAGCTCTAAGCAATCTCGCATCTCAGTACTTACTTCAAGGCAGAGAACTCTACAAGCGCTACTACAATGGTCTCCACCTACTTCACTCAACAAGTAAGCAAAACGATCATGGGGCACGTCCATGARGGAATTTGTGGCACTCACATGAATAGAAGGCTCTTGGCCTCTAAGATCATCTAGTTGGGATATTATTGGACCACCATGGAAAGGGATTGCATGCAACACGTCCGTACATGCGACACTTGCAAAAAGTACTCTAATATGCAGCACGTTCCTCCGTCTCTCCATTCCACATTAGTCTCTCCGTGACCTTTCTCTACATGGGGGATAGACATAATAGGAAATATTACGTCGCTCGAGCAAGGAGGTCATGTATTCATACTTGTGGCCATAGATTACTTCACAAAGTGGGTCCAAGCAGCGTCATATGCTAAGCTCCAGGCTAAGCACGTGGCAAAATTCATAGAAAGCAACATCATCTATCGCTGTGGGGTTCCTCACAAAATCAATAGTGACAACGACACTCACTTTCAAGCAGAGTGTGCGGATCTGATTGCAAAATATAAGATTCAGCACCACAAGTCGTCACCATATATGCCACAAGCGAATGGGGCAGGTGAAGCAGCTAACAAAAATCTCAAAACAATTATCTCTAAGATGACGGAAAATTATCGAGATTGGCCGCAAAAGCTAATTCGCTCTATGGGTTCATGACTCTATTCGCACTCAAGGGGACTATCCGTTTCACTAGTTATGGTGCCGAAGGTTGTTCAACACATTAGAACTAGAGATTCCCCGTCTCTTTACGCATTGTCCTAGAAAGTAAACTCCAGAAGCAGAATGGGTAAGGGAAGATTCGACCAAGTTAGCTTTGCTCACGAAAACCGGCGAGAATAGACTTGATCATATGTGCAAGGCATACCAAAGAGGGTCGAACGGGTATTCTCCAATAGCAAGTAAAATCAGAAGAGGCATCGAAGAGGTGATTTAGTTCTTAAAGCACTTCGCAAAATAGTCCTAGATCCTCGAGGTAAGTTTCGGCGTAATTGGGCAGGTCCTTACATTGTCAAAAAGATGTTACCAAAAGGGGCAGTTAAGTAATGGACACAAATGGTGATAATTTCTACAATCTCACCAAACTTAAGACGCTCAAGAAATATTACGTCTAAGGGCATACACGCACACCGCGTCTTAGCAACACAATAGCCGGTGCATCAAAACTAGGGATGGCATGTTTCTTATGGTATACTTAGGCAGCCTCAGCTGTTGGGGTCAGACCATAATAGTCCCTACTTGGTTTTAGGGATTATCAAGTGAAAACAGTCAAGTGGGAATTGGACGAAGTTTTCTTTAACATGCTCAAAGTAAAACAATGTGTAAAAAGCAATGCAAGTTTTGTAATTTATTACTCTTGTATTGATTGGGGCAAATACAGATGCAAAAGGAAATTTCAAGTCAAGTTCACTTATTACAATGGAAAGCAGCTCGCAGGCCAATCACTTTAC
This sequence comes from Bassia scoparia, assembly GCA_008642245.1. Classification (NCBI taxonomy): domain Eukaryota; kingdom Viridiplantae; phylum Streptophyta; class Magnoliopsida; order Caryophyllales; family Amaranthaceae; genus Bassia; species Bassia scoparia. The sequence goes on from SNQN01000306.1 coordinate 144,348, forward strand.
AAACTAAAATAATAAAACAAGACATTAAAAGCAAATACAAGAGTTATGGAATAAGCAATCACTCTTCCTCCCTCTTCTTACTCCTTGGCATCATCTTTCTTTCACACCGAGCCGTTCAACCTTTAGGCTTCCACCATTTGCGTCTCTTGAGTCTATCTTCACAACAACCTTCCCTTTCCTTTAGCATCCCTCCAAGAGTCTGTTTCGGCCCAAGTATTCTTTCAGCAACGTTTGAGTCAATCCTCAAGGAGAAGTCTTCAAGCTAACTGATGAACAGGCACTTCTCAAGGACAAGTTGTTCTTTAGCAGAAAACAGCTCTAGACTTAGAAGCAGGGGTCTCAATAGAGTCACAGTTCAGACACTCTTACTCGTGTAGTGGTCCTTCTATTTCCGCACGTCTTGCCAGCATGGCTTCATCACATTAGTGCAGTCATCCAAACACGGTAATGAGCAAATATCTTGTGGTTACTCGAGCAACGTGGGCCACTCAAGTGGTAGAATGGGATTCCCAGTACTTCTCCCACTCTTTGGCATTGCTAGAAGCAAACCCTTGTCCTCAGGACGAACCAGTGTCAACAGTGAGAAATAAGCTGAATTTCGTGAATTGCCTCCTCACCCTTGAAGGGAAATAAAAGGTCAACGCGGTCAAGCTAGCCACGCGCACATATGAAGACAAGCGAGTATGCACCATACTCCTAATACCCCACCAAGGGACAGTCTCCCACACGAGAATGCCACGGTCAACAAAGATAAGAATCCACTCATGCTGAGACTTGTTGACATGGACCCTCTTATGGGAAAAGAATCCCTTAGCAGAATGTTATACCTATAGTATATTGCAAWACAGTCAAGCATCATGAACAGTAAGGCATCATGAATAACTCCCCCGTGCACAACGACATAGGAGTACGGCCAGCCTCGCATTTCTTAACAATAAAAATGATGCTAGCATGACCGACATTCGTCTTGCCATAAATAAACAAGAAACGCGCAAACAAGCAGATCATGATTGCACGTTTACAGTAAATTCTACGGCAAGAAGCATCACTAGCAATATAATCAACTAAAGCAAGCAAGTCAATTTCCCGACCATGCACTATGCGTRGTGAAACAGTTGGACTAAGTCTCAAGTATCGCTCATATTCATCAACAAAGCGATCAGTAYTATTAGMGATACAAGGGAGACTTACAATAGGCCAGGCAATAATGACACCAAGCTCCTCAGGCAAAGGAACAATTTCCTTGTCCCGAAGTTGAAGATAGTGTGTCAATGGGTCCCACAGGCTTATAGCAGCATAAAGAAGGTTTGTATCGAGAATTACATACCTTAAAGTCTAGAGAACATCACAATTCAGCCTTGCAAGGTCCTCCCTGTCACGTACATCAAAGTTTAAAAGCACGTCATTCAAAGCATTAGCAAAGTCTCTCTCCATTGGATTTGTTGCAAATTCCTTGATGTAATAATTAAATGAAGTTCAAATAAAGCAATGTAAGAGAGGTTTTCAAACACTAAAGAGGCTGTAATGAATGAATTAGGGCATACATAAACCTTTATTTATAAGCAATAAGGCCGAACAAACTTGCCAAAATCGAATTTCAAGCAAAAACGGCTTTATTCTGGGCGTAATTGCGCTCAGCCTGGGTGCTATTACGCCCAATTTGTGTTTGTTTTTGGCCGACTTTGCTCCTTTTAGCTGTTCCGATTATAGATGGTCATGGGTCTAGGACCCACCCCAYATCCAAAGATCCAGATCCATTTTTAAGGGACTAGGTTTGAATTTTTTAGACCCTTTAGAACTGGGTCAGATCTGGATCTACGCTACAAAAAATGGATCTGGATTTGGGTCCAATGAGTCCAGACCCAGATTCGATCCAGATACAACCCACAGACCCATATATTTAAAATTATATAATATTTCTTTCATGTCTTATATTATATTTAGGACTTTCTTAAAATAWGGTTAATAAGCCAGTCACTCTTTGTAGTTTCTATATATCACTAGTTTGTATAATGTRAAAACATAGCACTCAATTCTTAGTCCAATCTAGGTCCTACCATGCATTTTCAAGGAGGAATGAGCCGACATTTGATATAATGTTATATCCCAACAACGCAAACCAACTTACACAACGACACGAGACGATCGACGTCGTCTTAGAAGTAATTACATGCATTGCATATAGTTAGCAAGTTGGCTTTTGCAAATTGTAAGCAAATCTCGGCATTACCAAAAATCAGCTATGTCTAGAGTCATACAGAAGTCTAGTCATATTTACTTAAGCACTCGAGTCTAACCTAGAATCGAGTCAAGTCAAGTCGTGTCAAGCAAAAGTCAACAAATAAGTTTAGGGAGGTCTAAACTAAGTCCTTAAATCCACAAATACAAAGCTAGGGTCACCCCCCTTCCCTACAGGTGACAGGTACATCTATTGCTGTGGAAATACCGAATCTCTACATGAATAATCTCTGAGGAGCGAGAATTGTTGTAGAAGTGCTCGACTCCCCGAGTGATCTCACTCCAAAATGTTTGTTGMTTGAAGCCCCGGATTGAAGTATAGTTCCTCAAATTATGGATTTGGGCCGAKGGATCGAACCCAGTAAGTCTTGTGTAATGATCAACCCGTAAGTCTTGTTGAACATGCGGAAATGAATCGTATCACTTTCCTTGGCATAATTGAAGCTCGACATGAACTCCAAAGTGAGCTTAGCATAAGTGAGAGGAGGAAGAATGGCCTCCGAATCCGCCTTGTAGACACTAGGCACGTACTTGGTCGGGATTTGTATGTTTAAAAGTGCACTAAGCCCGACATTGACCAACAACGACTCCACATAAGCCGTGATCCCAAATTCCTCACAAGTCAGAGGATGACAAAACGAGGTGGTGTTTATCCTGCTTGTCTTGAACGTGTTGAGCTTGGACAAATACACTCCGGTCGCCCGAATATCATAAGTCCTAGGCTCGATCGGCTTTGTGGAGTATAAGTCATCCTCTTCCTCTCTTGGAGGGTGGGAGGAGAAGGAAGGCTCATTGTTTGTCCTTGCCTTCTTTGAGGACTTCCGGCTAAAGATATTCAAACRTGACATGTTTTTGTGAAGTACCTATAATCAAAGGAGAAATCAAGAGTGTCAAACAATGATGGTATTAGAAACCAAACAACTCACTAACGCAACTCCCTCAATTGCTAACTAGTGCCAACAACAATAACTCTTGCATGACAAGGACCATGATTAATCAAATAAATTAAATAGATAAATAAATAAATAAATAATAATAAATAAATAAGAGCTTAATACTAAACACTCCAAATTGAAATTTTCTTTCATATTAAGCTCAAAACAACAAAATCAACAATAAATTCATACTCATTCACAAAAACAAAAGTCATGGAGTATACTACTAAGTCCAAGTCAAAAGGAAGAATAAAAATTAACAACCCCCTTTTTTTAGTAATGACCGAATGAATTTTTTTTCTTTCGGATTTTTAAAAACCTAATCATTATTATTATTATTATTATTATTATTATTATTATTATTATATTATTATTATTATTATTATTTTCTCTTTAGGCCTACTAACCAAAGGGAAGTATACAAAGCTTGAACTTGAATTAGCATAAAAATGAGCATGAATTTATACATTGTAAATTTTGCAAAAATTTTAAACTAATTAACAAGATTCAATCACAATAACAAGAGTAAATCACAAATTCAAACCCTAAATTACACTGTAATTAACATAATCGCATCTTCAAAAATTATTACCCGCTTGAACAAACAACCAAAATCAGATCAAAAATATATAAACTTCACAAATAAACAAGAATACTCAACTAATTAACAATCCTAAACATATTGAAAAATCATTGGAAAAACTGGAAAAATTAACAAATCAAGCATCCAAATTTAYTAACAATTCTAAAAAATGAATAAAAGAATGGATTAGAGATTGTTACTAAGACTGAAAACAAAAAATTTAAGTGACTTTCTAATCCACAAGCAAAAACCAAGAAAACTCAAAGTTCCCGGAATTGAAAATTGATTGAGGGTAAATGTAGGAGATAAACAATTGTGAAGTTTGATGYAAATTTGAAGTGATTTGGTTAAGAAATAAGTGAGTTGTGAGGAATTGAAGTTGAATGAATATGACTAAAAACGGTGACTTGAGTTTGAATAAGAAAGAAAGAGTGAGCGAGTGTGAATGAGTGATTGTGAGTGAGTGTAAGGAAAGTGAAAAAGAAAAGAAAAAGGAAAGGATAAGGGCGGAAGTGAGGGGGGCGTGGGTGAAGAGGTGAGGGGGGATGGGGCGGAGGGTGGGGTGGGGTAGGGAAAAGAAAAAGGAAAAAGGAAAAGAGAAGGGGGGGAAAAACGAAAAAGAAAAGAATGTGGGAGGATTATTTTTTTTAGAAAAATAAACTCTCTTTTGTTTTACTCCCACAAAAAATTGTAAAAAGCTTATTGCACTCTTATTTTCCCCTTTTCTTTCAAAATTTTGGGACCCTTTTAAAAACACTAATTCAAAAAATCCCAAGCAAATTAGGCCAATTCAAGCATTTTTCAAACAAAAATTAGCCAAAATTGGATAAAAATCGCCAAAATGGGAGGGCAAGTTCACACCATATTTCTCGAGCAAACACCTTCTCAATTCATAAAGCTCCATCTCAAATCAAGCAAAACAAGCAAAAACATTAGACTACAACAAAGATTACCAATCTCTCATCAAAGCAAAACAATTGCAAGCACAAACATGAAACAAATTCAAGCAAGTTGAATCATGAAAATAAAACCCCTACAATCTGAAACAATGAGACAGAAAAATTCAATGGAAAGGAATCTATACCTGAAATTAAGGTAGTCTTCAGAAGCAATGCTTCCTAACTTTCTTTTGCTTGAATTTAAGCAAAAATTTAAGCCAAGATTGCAAGCAAGAACTCGAATGAGCACAATGGCGAAATTGAAAACAAAGGTGCGAAGGGGAAAAAAACGCCCCTAAAGAAGCCGTATATACCGCTGAACCTACGTAATACGCCAGCCATTGAGCGTATATACCCAAAGGTATTCCCAGCTATATACGCTCCTTCTGCAACCAATTTGCCATTCACAGCTTTTGCCGATTATTTCGATCAGATCCAACGGTCATCAAAACTCCGGGCAATTATCAGGCAAACTTTCAAAAACCTTAGCAAATTACAAACATTCCCTCCAAAGCGTCAAAATTACCAGATAATACCCCTAATTGAATAGAATCCAAGTGTTCCTTAAGGCATTTTTCAACGTCGACATCTCAAAGCAACCCCAAAGTCAACACCACTTTCTCGGGTTTTTGGAATTTCTCCCGCTCCAGAAATTTCGCAACATTCTTTCGGGTTACGATTTCTCCCTCTATAAGAAATCCAGCACAAACATCTTTTGGGTCTACGCATTTTCTCCCGCTAACAGAATCAAGCAAAACATCTTTGGCGTTCTACGATTTCTCCCGCTACAGAAATTCCAGCACAAATATCTTTCGGGTCTTTGAAATTTCTCCGCTACAGAAGTTCCGTCAGCATCTCTCGGGTTTGATTGCTCCCGCCAACAAAAATTCCAAAGCAAGCAAAATTAGACCGCCATGGACACGGCTTACAGGTAAAAACTAACCTGTTGTTTGCATAGTACCGCGCGAAAAAGCTAACTCAAGTTCGGCAAACGCTTGAGTTGCTCTCTGTCCCTAAATCGAAATACTTTGACTTCGTCTTACAGAGACTATGTCTCTCTAGACTCAGTCAAGTGGCGCGGCTTCTGAGACACATGAAATGTCCTCCCCAAAGAGTAATCAGTGATAAACATACCGCGTCTCGCATTAGTTTTCGACTTAGAAAAAGATGCTTTGAACTCACAAAAATTGGAAATACATGAGTCATCTCGAACTATGAGCAAAGGACAGATAAAAAGGAGCAAAAAATTTTCTTTTATTTATTTTAATTATTTTCTATTTTTAGGTTTTCTTTCTATTTTTAGGGTTTTTAAAAAAATAAATTTATACTGGTGATTCTCTTGATTTCATATTTCATCACCACTCTTCACATTTTCTGAGCTCACCAGTATTTTTAATTTTTTTCTGATTTTTCCTTATTTTTCGTAATGATTTTATAAAGTTTTTATAACGTTAGAAAAAACCAAAAAAATACAAAAATACACAAAAAATTACCCCGGAAAACGTGGGAACCTTCTAAACACTCTAGAAAACCTCCTTGCTGCGAGAGCAAGGGTGTCTAGGTTCCGTTCGAATCAAAGCGAATCAAGGCAAATCACGTAATATAGAGAAATACAGATCGGAAGGAAATCACAATGACGCCGAGAATAATCGAGGCGTATATACGCAGAGCCTGCGTATATACGCTCCTAGGCTGCGTATATACGCAGTCTCTTGCGTATATACGCAGGATTTTTTTCCTCCCGCACCTATTAAGTACGTGCCCTTGCTCATTTCGAGAAGACACACACGTCTATTCAATTTTTCCCCGTCTCTACTTGCGTATTCACTCTCTCAACACTCTCACAACACTCTTAAATACATACGTCTTGAGTTCTAGCATCGATTCTTTATCGATTCAACGACGCGACAACTAAGGTTTTACTTCTGAGAATTACTCGCCACTAAACACACATCATTTTATCATTTCCCTCAATCTAATTAATAACTATTACGATTTCAATCTGAAATAACAAAAAATGAATAAAACTTAAATTAATTATTCCATGTAAATAATGTAGGAGAGTTAACGTTTTTCTTTGTTTTCCTTCTTTTTATTTCTTGTCATATGTATTCATCATTGTCAAGTACTAACGATTTTCTTGTCCTTGCTATAGCATCCACGGGCGGGGAAGGTTCATTTTCGCACTTTTTATTACAAACTCAATTTGTTTTTGTTTTCGTAGATTCAGGGTAAGATTGGTTTGTATATGTTTTGAATTTCATATACTTCGCATTGTCATAGGTTGTACATCATTTGTATATATTTTGCTAAATAAAGACCGGAAATTATTGAATCACTTTAAAATCAGCATTAACTATGGGACAACCGGTTTTAGGCACCGTTAATTTGATTAACGCAAAGTGGTCACAATATGCTAGCGTTAGGTAGTCTTCTTGTGCATAATAGAAACACCACTTCGTAGTCAATCTGTTAGGGTTAGTACGCTCCTAAGGTGCGCTAAAAATTGTAAAGTCTATGTTGCATTCAATAACCGTGATGAATGGAATTGCAATGAGACCGAGAGAGGCCGCTGACATGCGGGCGAATTGGGAGTTACAAATCTGATTCGGTACTATAAACCCCGAACCCACGAACTGATGTTACTGTTATCCAAAGTGGGCCATAATTTGCATATACCAAACGTTTCGGCGTCCGGAAATTAACCTTTATAAGCACAGGGTGGCGACTCCCCGTACTCGACAACACTACCCCCCAAACGCACTTCACGTGCGGGTTCCGGGCTCGAAGGGCCACGCAAGCACTATGAAATACCCAAGCCAGCGCGCCGCTATACGGAGCACGAACCACGTCCTACAATTAATATGTATGTATCTATAAAATGTTTATGTAGAAATGTGTGTATTTAAAATCATAACGCAATCCAATTAAATTAAAATTATTTCTAACGTTTAATAAATAATGAATTATTTCTTAAAGTATTGTATTTAGGTATGTGTGTAAGCATTGGCAATTGAATTAATGGATATGCATTCATTGGCTTACAGTGATACCTGTTCAAGCTTACTCATTAGGGAGTTAGGCCTTGAATAGTCCCGTTTTGGGACTTTCTTGAATCGTCTCACTCACTACTTAGGGATGTAAATGCCGGTGTCTTCAATTCTAAGGATGTTTCTGTGTTATTAAGTACATACTTAATTATACCAAGTTTAAATTTTCTACATGCAAAAAGTCTTTCCCATGCTTCTTTGAGTTGATTATGCAACTTTCATTTCAACTTACTTAAGTAGGACATAGTTTATCATGTTACTTGTCGTTGAGTTATATTATACAAGCTACTTTCATATGCTACTATATAGGAAGCATGTTGTCTATGTCTATTTATTTTAAATGTATTACTTTAATAAAACTAAAAAAACTCGTTCCTCGGTAGCTTCAATTAATGAAAATAATCTTTACTGTGGTTTGAAATAACAAAATATGATTGTTTCGGCAGTAAACTCTTTCAGGGCGAAAATCGCCAATTTCGCCTTTTTCTTCCCAAAATGACCTTTCGCCTAAGGGACGCCTAAAATACTTCACAAACTCATTCCCGGTAGGTTTGATTTTATCAAGTTGAATATGATTTCGAAATACGAATGTGAATGTTGGTTGAAAATCGGCAAGCGAAGCTCATTAAAAATCGCTCTTAAAAATATATTGCACCTGGATATCATAGAAAAGCTTTAAGAAGAATTAAGAAAGGTTTAATAAGATAGTGATGTGGAAAACATTTAAAGGATGTTTGACGATGCTTAAACACTGATTTTTTTATTCACATGGCTTAGAATAAGGCCTTAATCAAAAATGAAAAGGAAAAGCGTGAGTGGATGTACATAATGCCCACAGATCCGATACTTTGAAATGAGTTCGTCAAAGGGTGAATGAGCTTATTGCCTTCGTCTTAGTGAGCACCCGAGACTCAATTGCGGGACCAAAATAGATGTCCGTGTTGCAGGTGTAAAAACTTGAAGTTTTTGGATGCGCCGAGTTAAAGGTAACATTTGTATTAGGAAGGGTTCATTATCGATCCTATGAATGATATATCACGATGACAAGGAGCGAGTATAGGGTCCACGTCGTCTCCTATTGAGCCAACCTTAAACGGGAAATGGTGTCGATGCTTTTGGGAACAATGTGGACCAATCACTTCTTGAGGAGGCCGCTTCGAATGCCGAAGAAGAACAAATGCGGAAGCCAAGATGGTTCTTCGAGATGCATCAAGGCACCGAGCACCGTTGTATGATGAGTAGCAACATCTCGGATGTTGGAGATGGCCTTCTAGAATGATGAATTTGAAGTCGAGTTACAAGCCTGCCACACAGGTGTTAGATCGGCTTCCAGAATGCTGTACTTGAAGACGGATTGTCGAGGCGCTTGATAAGGTGTCGTCATTGCGGTCGAATCCTGGTACAATCAATACTTCGAAAATGGCAGTCTTCGTTCCTGCAAGCTTTCTAGTGTACTTCCCAATTAACAACACGTTTGCAAGAGATGTTGCCCACCAGAATAACATTGCGTGAAGTCGATGACAATAGCACTATGAACATCGTCCTAAGGCAAGGGAACATGGCTCACCGCAAGTGACAGCAAAGCTTGGAACCTTCGACACGAACCTTTACGGACGTTTGCATACGAGCTCGAAATTTAGACTCGGTTGGTGCACGATGGTTTTTCCGTTTGGGAAATTTTTGGGGGGGGGGGTGGAAAGAAAAATACTCTTCTCTGCCTATTCTCACACACCTTATTACAACGATTGTCACCGGGACATGTGCATGAAAAAAACCTTTCATTTTCGTTCCTGCTTATTCCCGAGCCCAAAAATCCGAAAGAACAACTTGAGATACTACATGCAAACTTTTGTATTGATGAGCTTTGAAGCAGTTGTGGCATCGTTGGTCCGTTGACTTATCACATCTCAAGAGAATAATTCAATTCTTCGCGTAGCCGTGTGTGGACTATCAGTACTTTTCCAACGTATGGTATGTTGTCAGGTTGGTAGCCCGTTGGCTTTAAGGAGCGTGTCCATAGTGCATGGAGCGAAAAGAAGGCCCTTTTAGCTAACCACATGTGGCAACAGTATCATTGTGTTGGATTGCCAACGTAAAGTTTTTAGATTCGACAACCCTTTCCAGGAAGAAAAGGACTAGGTTTCTGTAAAGAAATAGACTAGAAGAAATGACTCGACGCCTCCATATCATGCTTAGTGTGAGGATCTGTGGGAGAATTGTAAAGGACTTTACCAAGAGTAACAAATGGTCCAGACATGCTTTAACAATTGAAGAAGAAAATAATGGGATGGATAAGCAATCTTGTTTGTGGGCCTACCGTATTGGAAGGATGCTGCTCGGCACAACTTAGACGTCATGCATATTGAGGAAAACTTTGAGCAGCTCAATCGAACACCGTCAATGTATGTCAAGACGAAACGTCTAACATGTGAGTGCGAGAAAAGACGTGAAGCGTCTTTTGTAGCGCCAGAGAGTTTAGACCTCGATTGATGAATGGTAAGGTAATTAGTTGAGCCAAAGGAAACCTTTCGCCACTTGACAAGGAGCACTTAAGATGATGTTATATGAATTAGATTACGAGATTTTAGATTTACCTGTCGGTATGCTTGGAACTTGAGCGGTGTGTTGATAAAAAAAAATTAGTTTCATGAAATGAGATCGACGGATTTCATATATTTATGAGCGGTTGTTACCTATTTGCCTAAGAGAGTTTTCTTTCCCCCTTTCATATTTGGAAGGCAATAACCGAAATTAGCATTCTTCCGTGACTTGTGTGCTCCAACATCACGTTGATTGAGAAGGTAGCGCCTACAAAACAACATTACTGAGATCTTATGCAAGTTAGAAAAAAAATTTCTGTCTGCATTCTTTAACTCCATGATCACTGCCAATACTCTTGCCACACGAAGCAATATACTGGGGGTGCCATTTCAATACAGAGGATGCATAACCCATTCGAACGGTGAGTCTGTTGTTGATTCATTATATACCTTGTTAAAATTATATTCTTTATGAAAGTGACATCTACATTCCTTATGTGTCCTTTACTCAAAGGTTCCTTAACCACTTCAAATGTAAAGTGGGGAACAGGAAAGGGTTTCGAAGATTCTATATGCAATGCATACCTGGCTGAAGAGATATCAAGTTTCTGCTCGCATAGTACTTTCAGTCAGGGGTTGATTACAAAAATTGAGGACTTCGGTTAGAAAGTGCATACCCTGAGTGGAAGTCGACCATGTGTCAAGAGTCCCTGAATCATTAGGAGGATTGTGTGTCTCGACCAGGTTACGAGTGGTAGTAAACGTTGTAACAGATGAGTACGAACCAGCCCATATGTACATGCTCGCGAATTCGGCATACTAAGTGACCTATGAAACGTAATTTTCTTAGTTTAACTATCTTAGATACATAAGGAGTATTTCAGCCGGCCTTAGCGACTAAACAGTCGAACTTGCGCACTTATAATAGCAATTTGAGGATCAGCATTAGTTGCAGTCGAGATCCTCACATCAAGAGGATGACGCTGGATCCAATGCGAACCCAATACCCGGCATGGTTAAAGACCAATGAGTCCCAATTGCCTACATTCCCAACTATTTTGAATTACCATACCTTAATTTTAATTTACTAACACACCAACAAATCTAGGTGCTTCACACCAGTGTGCCGCATGATGTTTCACACGAGCTCTTCGAATAGGCCCCTCGAAACAAGTGACACCTTGGAATCAATTCTACATCAATGAGGTACAATTTTCACACGCAAAAGCTTATGGTAGGGAATAAGTCAACCATGAATTATGGATGTGTGTGTAAGAGTTAAGGCAGGTGACTCTTTCGGCACTTTGAAGATGGTGATCAATTATCTTTACCACTGGAGCAGTGACGTTTAGAATACAAGACGATATTTTTCAACTACCAATTGTTTGATTGATGACAAGGGCATGAATGTTCATGAGGAAATATAGACTATGTAGAAGTCAATCCGCTAGGAGACTCCCGTGGTATGGCCCTTTATTGTGTCATATCAAACCCACCCAGGTTTGTTATTATGCCTCTTATGCTAACCATAATAAGAGGACAAAGATTGTAGTATGGGTTGTGTTCAAGATAAAGCTAGGTCAGAGGTTGATCACCGATGGAATCAGATGTTCTGCCAAGAGGGAAGATCCTTGTCCTCGTAGGTCTATGTTCTGCCGACGTTGATACCAGATATATGAGGTCATCGAGGGTTGATGATGACGAATATAGAGTCATTCAAAATACTAGGTGAAGACGACACGGTGACAGGCTGAGGAGCTTAGCAGTGATGGGAGTGAAGACTATGGTTGATGATAACGACCCGAGGATGGTGATGACCCTCGGTTTGTTTCATTAGGATTTAAGTAAATTTAATATTAAAGTGTTGCCCGCTAATTAATGTCATTCGAAACCAAAAAACAAGGTTATTATAATTAATTTTAGTATGTAAAAGTTTATTGAATTTCTGCCTCTTGAGTTTCTTAAATATATTAACTCTATGCAGGAACATGGCACAAAACCTCGACATGGGTCGAAAAGCAATGAGCAGTCCGACCAACGTCCGACCATATCCATACCTTCTCCAGACCTATTCTTCAGCTCCGAGCTCAAACTCTCCTCAGCCTTGTCGACGCTACCTCCACGATCCGCTCCTACTGGCTCCATGGAGGCCGCGTCCTGGAGACCATCAAGTTTGCATCGGTCGATTTGTATAAAGGGGACCAATCGGGTGGTTTCTCCTTTGTTTCTTCTCCTATGTCCGAGGGAAAATGCTTGCAGCTCGTAACCTGATTTTGGGCCGGCACCTCTGCAACCTCCTTCTTTTCCAAGCTCCCCATCTTTGCCGGGGCATCCACCGTTTGTGCCTCAATTCTACTGTGCCTCAATTTATGGTGCCTCAGTCTACGATCAGCATGTCCCATCCGTCCTCCTTACTTCTCTCCTTAAGCCACTCATGTGCCTTAGTCTGCGGTCACATCGTTGATCCGTCCTCTGACTTCTCTATCCAAGCCTACACATGTGTCTCAGTCAACGTCAACCGATATACTCTGTCCCATGACTAGCTCAGACCACTTCGACTTGAGCCTATCCGACGTCTCGAATGCAGAACTTCTCGCGGTGCGCGAGACTTCTATGGTCTTACCACCCCCCTGTTCAAGAATTGACCTGAAGTGGCCTATGGGAGTTTTATAGTATTAATATTTTTAATTTTTGGACTATTTGAATTTAAGTTGTCTTCATATCTATTTTAATCTATTTAATGTTTGTGTGCAAGGATTCACAACCAAGATGTTGTTACGTCCATACGTCCTAATGAAGACCTACATCAGTCACCCTTGAAGACTACAGCGAGCGATAGCGGACAGGAAAGATCATTAGTCTGGCAACATATGAGGCGAGGATGACAAACTTTTGACCTTTATTTAAAAAAAAAAAACAGTTGTTTTTTTAAAAATTATCATATAATATATATATATGTTAACAATTTCATTGTCTTATGGCTAATGCAGAAATAGATATACATGTGAGGCCGAGTTGGAGCACGGTGAAGAAGAACGTATGAAGAAAATGTTGCTCGATACTTCCGTCTTGAAAGACACATTCTATGAATAGTTAGGAAGACCTGACGCCGCCCACTATGGCTTAGGTGTATGACTTGCTCCAAATAACAATGCATAGATAGTTGAGGACCCAAAGTCCAAAGAAAAGTCGCCCAGGCCAAGGAAACCAGGAGAAGGAGAACTTTTTTTATGTTAGTTAAGGAGTCAAAAGAAGGAACGAAGCCTTAATGCTGCAGAACTCTACCTTCAGACTCACTTCAAGAAAGCAACCGCGTAAAGGAACCGCAACCGGTTAGCAAGAAGGCCAAAGAAGTATGTAACGCTCTCTTCTGTGTTGTACTTCGTACTTCCATGTTTAGGGTGAAATTCCGGCTATAAGCTGGAATGAGTACGAATAAGTTTGCTCTTATATGTTCGCATTCTGATTGTTTAGGGCTGAAATTCCCCGGCTTAAAGCCGAAATGAGTACAAAAAGGATTGCTTTTATATGATTGCATTTGATGATTAGGGCGGAATTCTGGCTTAATAAGCCGATAGTCACGAATAAGGATTGTATTTGTTCTACTTCGATTTGATGTTTAGGCAGAATTTCGGCTTATTAGTTCGAACAATAGAAGTAAGAATAGGATTTCTTTTATATGATAAGAGAATAATAGGGTTGAGTTTGTAAGAAGTTAGTGCAAAAACCGCCATAAAAACGCCCAAAACTGGGCCCTTTTTCACGCCCCAAAGTGAACTCTCGTGTCTAAATGCGGGTCTCAAACAAGACCTACAAAGAGCTTAAGTGAATAAAATATGACATGATCAACTTTCAAAACCTTGTTATAGGTTGAGATGAGTTTGTAGAATTTGGGCTGGCGAAAACACTACTACAAAATTAAGCCCAAAGAAATCGGTAAAAAAGCCTAAGAGACCGCCGATTAACAACCGGTCTCATAGCTCATACGGGCTCTTAGGGTTAGAGACCGAGATTAGTAATTGCGGTTCTTATAACAAGCAAAGGAGACCGGTATGTAAAAACCGGTCTCTTAAAAACAAACATAAAGAGACGTATCTGTAGAAGAACCGCGGTTCTCATCACGGTCTCTTAGGTAGATCAAGAGACCGGTTTTTGTGTCAGAAACCGCGGTCTCTTTGCATCCCCCAAGAGACCGTTTTTTATAACCCGGTCTATCTTTGAGTATTTTATTAATAAAAAAAAGTACAGCAGGATGGGAGGTCCCACCTACTTACTTTTAAAGAATTGAATAATAAATACGAATGTAATTACATACATTAACAACAAACGCAATATTTCTAAAAATACATACTAAACTACTTATTACATAAATATATAGAATTAAATTTGTTAGAATATATACTAATATACGAGCACTACTTAGAAATAAGTAATTGGAAACCATTCCGAAAGCGATAAGTAATTGAACCCCAAATACCTCGTTGGATCTACCAGTGAAAAACCGATCTTTCCATTATCACACTATCAATCACTTCGCCATCATTTCTCAACAGTACCCTTCATGAAACTATCATTAAAATCGAAATGACAAAACAAACACCAATAATTAGAAGAGTAATTCGACAAAATCAAAAGAAAAATTACATTCTATGAGAAGCAAAAGAATCGGCGCTTTTTACGGAGTGTTGTATCTTTAGCTGAAACCCTCGATGAAAATTTGTGAAGAACAGAACAAAAAACAGACAAAAAATCACAAAATGCGAAAAATTAACATATTAAGTAATGGAAGTATAAATGAAAAGAGAGACAAAAGTACCCAGGGCAGCCACCATCGAATTCGTTGCGAGAAATTAGACGAAGAGAGCAAAAATTAGGTTCCTATAGTAGCAGAATAGCTTTTTCCAAAAGAAAAATAATTAAAAAAAGGAATCGGATCTTAAAAATCAGAAAACCAAAAACAAATCAAGTAGGAAATTTTCGAAAAATATTAGAAATTAAATAAGCAAAAATTAAAAAAACTGAAAGCTTTCTTTTTAATTTTGATTAGATCTACAAGATTAATAAAATCGAAAAAAATATCTTATTACAAATTACTGGATCTAAAACAAAAAAAAAATCAAAAAAAAACCAGAAAAAAAAGCATTTTAAAAAACCCAAAAGTCCCAAACAACCATTTCAAAAAACCCAAAAAAATCAGAAAAAAATCATTTCAAAAAACCCAAAAGTCGCCAACAACATCTTAATCGGAAGAAAATAATATATAAAAAACCATTTGAAAAAACCCCAAAGTCCCCAACAAACCATCTAGATCTATCAAATTAGAAAACTTGAAAAAAAACCCCAAAAAAAACAAAAAAATCAAAAATAAGTCATGCATAAGATAGAAATTTACTAATGAAATTCCTTTTGAGAAAACAAAAAAGTTCCTATCGAACATATCAAGCGAACAAACCAATGTTCCTGATCGAACTATCTCAAGCGAACAACCATATGTTCTGTCGAAACATATTCAAAGCAAGGAGTAAAGATTAGCAGAGATGAAAATGAGGGAGGTTAAAAATGCGAAAGGGAAAAATAATTGGTGTTGTGAGATGAGAGAGAAGAGAAGAGAAATGACATGAAAAAAAAAGGAGAGAGGAAGAGAGTCATGCGTGACTGCGTGAGAATGGAGTGAGAATAAGGTTGAAGATAGGGGAGTTGAATTAATTAATAATTGTAATAAGGCATGAGCAGATAAGAGGCAGTTGTACAAGTGTGACGTGTTTTGGGCCCACTAGATTCAAAGAAACCGGTTTTTACGTTGAAATCCGGTTTCTCTGTTGAAACTATGCCACAACTTAAGAGATGTGTATAAATAACCGGTCTTTTAGAACATACCTTAGAGACCGGTTCTCATGAATAATCCGGTCTCGTTAACTTAAAAGACCGGTTTTCATACACCACCGGTCTCCTTTAAAACTACTGCCTAATCCAAGTTTGTTAGTAGTGAAACCCCCCCATTAAAAACGCCCAAAAGATGGCCCTTTTTCACGCTACCCAAAGTGACTTCAGTGTCTAAACATGTCCAATCAAAAAACCTCGGAAAGCTTTAATGAATAAAAATATGACAAGAACGAGCTTTAAAAAAAGTGTAATAGGTTTGAAAGTTTCATTTGTAAAAGTTCAGTGCAAAAATCCATAAAACGCCCAAAATGGCCCTTTCATTGCCCCAAAGTGAACTGTCGTGCAAAGCGTGGTCCAATCAAGACCTAGTAAGCCTTAAGTGAATACAAAATTGACGATGACGAGCTTAAAAACTTGTTATAGGTGAGTTCTTAAAAAGTTAGGCGCGAAAACCCGCGTAAAAAACCCCCAAAATGGCCCTTCACGCGCCCAAAGTGTACTCTATCGTGTCTAAACATGTCCAGATCACAAACCGCGAAAGCTAATGAATAAAATAATGACATGATCGAGCTTTAAAAACTTGTTATGGATGAGTTGTAGAAGTTAGCGCGAAAACCCTAATAACGCCCCAACAATGGCCCTTTCAGCGGCCCCAAAGTAGACTTGTTGTGTCTAAACTGTCTAATCAAGGACCTAGGAAAAGCTTAAGTGTGAATAAAATTATGACATGAAGGAGCTTTAAAAAATCGTGTAAATAGGTTGAGTTAGTGTAGAAGTTAGGCATATTGAACACCCCTAAATGGTCCAAAATGGTCCTTGTACGCCGCAGAGTGGGACTTGTCGTGTCTTAACGTGTCCACATCAAGACCGAAAAGCTTAGTGAATAAAATATCACGATAACGAGCTTCTAAAACCCAAACCAACCCCTTGATAGGTTGTGGAGTGTGTAGAATTTTAGGCGCGAAAAACCCCGTAAAATGGCC
The DNA here is from genome assembly GCA_008642245.1 of Bassia scoparia. NCBI lineage: Eukaryota > Viridiplantae > Streptophyta > Magnoliopsida > Caryophyllales > Amaranthaceae > Bassia > Bassia scoparia. The sequence goes on from SNQN01000306.1 coordinate 161,498, forward strand.
AAATGGCCCCTTCACGCCCAAAGTGGACTTGTCGTGGTCTTAACGTTTCTAGTCAAGACCTAGAAAGCTTAAGTGAATTAAAATATGGACGATGAAGAGCCTTTTAAACATGTAATAGTTGAGTTTGTAAATTTAGCGTGAAAACCCACCTAAAATGCTCAAAATGGGCCTCTTTCACACCCCCCAAGTGACTTGTCGTGTCTCTTAACGTGCTCAATTAAAACCTAGAAAGTTTAAGTGAATAAAATATACATTGAACGAGCTTAAAACGTGTAATAGTTTGAGTTTGTAGAAGTTGGCGCAAAAAAAACCCCCCTAAAAATGCCCCTTTTCACGCCCACAAAGGTGACTTGTCGTCTGTCGATATACGTGTCCAATTAAAACCTAGAAAGCTTTATTGAATAAAATATGACAAGATGAACGAGCATTAAAACGTTTTGTAATAGGTTATGTTTGTAGAAGCTAGTGCGAAAACACCAAAAAACCCCAAAAATGGCACCTTTTCACGCCCCAAAGTAAACTGTGTCTGTCTAAAAATGTCCAAATCAAGACCTAATTAAGTTTAAGTGAAAATAATATGACATGATCTAGCTTAAATTTGTATAGGATTGGAGTTTGTAGAAGTAGGCACGAAAAACCCCTAAAATGGCCCAAAATGCCCTTTCACGCACCCAAATCTGACTTCATGTCTTAACGTGTTCCAATCAAGACTGAGGAAAGTAAGTGAATAAAACTATACTATGAACGAGCTTTAAAAACCGGCTAATAGGTTTGAGTGTGTTAGAATTTAGGCGTGAACAATCCATAAAATGGTCCCAAATGGCCCTTTCAGCCCAAAAAGTAGCTTGGTCGTGGTCTTTAAACCGTGTTCCAATTAAGACCTAGGAAAGCTTAAGTGAATAAAATATGACATAACGAGCTTTAAAAACCGTTAATAGTTGAGTTTGTAGAATTTAGGGGCGAAAACCCCCTTAAAATGCCCAAAATGGCCCATTCGCGCCCAAAGTGACTTGTCGTTGCTTAACGTGGTCCAATCAAACCAGAAAAGCTTAACTAAATAAAATATGACATGAACGAGATTAAAAACCGTTTGTAAATAGGTGATTTATAGGAAGTTTGGCGCGGAAACCACTAAATGGGCCCTTTGACAACCCAAAGTGACTTGTCCTGGGCGTACTAATACGGTCATATCAAAATAGAAAGCATAAAAATTGAATAAAATATGAACATACCATGAAACGAGCTTTTTAAAACCGTGTAATAGGTTAAGTTTGTAGAAGTAGGGCTAGAAAACCACCGAAAAACGCCCAAAATGGCCCTTTTCACGCCCCAAAAAGTGATTATTGTCGTGTCTAATCGTGTCCAATCAAGAAGCCTATTAAGTTTAAAGTGAAATTAATTATGACATAGTCGAGCTTTAAAAATTTTGTTATAGGTTGAGTTTGTAAAGTTTAGGCTCGAAAAACCTCTAAAAACGCCCAAAAAGCCTCTTCACGCCCCAAAGTGTACATGTCGTTGTCTAAACGTGTCCAATCAAGACCGTAGAAATGCTTAAGGTGAAAATAATATGACATGATCGAGTTTTAAAACTGAACTGTATAGGTTCAGTTGTAAAAGTTTTAGGCGTGGAAAACCCTAAAAACGAGCCCAAATGAGCCCTTTTACGCCCCAAAGTGTATTGTCGGCCCTAAACGTGTCCATATCAAGATTCTAGAAAGGTTACGTGAGAAAATATACAGAAAGAGCTTTGTAACGGATAATAGTTTGAGTGTAGAAGTTTAGGCATCAAAACCCCTAAACAGTCCTCCTTTCACGCCCCCAGAGTGACTTGATGTCGTGTCTCAACGTGTCCAAATCGAAGACCGAGGAAAGCTTACAGTGAATAAAATATGACATGAACTTGACGAAATAAAATAAACTTGAATGATAGCTATTTGATTGAATAAATTGTAACTTGATGATAGCTATGTTAGATGAAGTAATGTTGATCAATTCTTAAGTGAGGACTTGGGGGACTTGGGTTAAGCTTGAATTGGTGAATTGGTGACTTGCGGAGAATGATTTCCAACCACATTTTCCAAACTAAGATTTCAATTACCCCTCTGTGGATTTAAGTAGACACTTTGTTTGTCATAATTCCCTACTGATATAGATGGCAAACTAGCAACTCCTAGGTTTTTAGCATAAATTGATTTAAAGTCTTTTGTTACCTAGTTCAAAATTAGTTTAACCTTTCAAAAATATCTCAATTCAGTTTTGTTTTGCATACCAATTTAATAGTTTAAAACTTCGAGCACTTCTAGATTCCTTCCTTGGTACTTGGACCCATTACTTACTTCAAATACGTAAGTATGATTTACTTTTGGATTTACAAATATTAATGATAGCCTGATTAGGAAATATTTCAACGACCCAGTTGAGGCTCAGTCAAATTGCACCATTGTCGGGAAAGCAACTAAGTGTTTGAGTTTTTACAAGTCTAACTTGGTTTTACTTGGTTTTTCATAAAATTCAAAAACCCAAAGAGATTTTCCCAAACTTCACTTAAGTTTTTTTGTTTCATTTAGAGTAAATTTTCCTTTCATGCAAAGTACGCGAACCACTTATTTTTTACCCCGAGAAGAAAGGAATTTGAGGAACATTACTAGAAAATCAAGGGAAAACAGGTTCAAAATTCTAGTGAAGAGAGACGAGAGAGCGAAAGAGAATTTGAGGATTCGGTGAGAGTGAGAAAGAAGTCGAGGAATTTAGTACGAGAAGGGAAGAAACAATGTTCTTATACCCTTAAGATTTAGGGACCCGAGGCTCCTAATGCAACAACCAAATGCGATTGTTTTACCAATATTGTTTGGAACTTTTGAGTTAGGCCAAAACCTCATCCAACTAATTGAATCAAAGGGCCATTACCATTGGTTTGGAAAGCGAAAAAACCCACACAAGCATTTAAAGGACTTTGAGAAATGCGTCGATAACAATCAAAGATGAATAGGGTAGCAAGAGTACTTGAGGCATTAAGTTGTTGAGGTTCTCACTTTTAGGGAAAAGCCCTAGATTGGCTCGGAAGGAGGTGAAACCCAATTTCTTTGCACTACATGGAAGAAGAAACAACTAAGGCTTTCTTGCATAAGTTGTACCCCATAGAAAACGGCGAGATTAGGGCCAAGTTGCAAGGCTTTGGTCAAAGAGTGGATGAGACTCTCTCTGAGGCATGGGAGAGCTTAAGAGTATTCAAAGAGGAATGCCCCAATCATCGGAATCCCTAAACGGCTCTATGTACCCAAACATTTTACATGGGCCAAACAACACAAGTAGAGCAAATTGGATGCCGGAGCGGGTGTTCCCATGCATAATGAATAAGAGCGAAGATAAGATAGAATGAATATCATAGAGGAAATAGTGCAGGCAATTATGCAAACTTGGCAAAGAGTGAGCGAGCTCGCCCCAAGGCAAGCAAATGCACGGTCCATTCTCTCGAGAAGGCGAGGTAGCTTGAGAAAAGCTCCTTGAGGGCATTCCAAAGCAATAAGTGAGAAGTCCTTGAGAAGGGGGGAATCTCCTCCTCTCAAGTGGGCTCCACCCACCAACTTTTAAAGGCCCAAGGTAAGTCCAAGCCCCATGTTTACAATTCTATGCCTCATATGTGTTTGTTTTGTAGCGAATTGATGCGTGCCATGATCACTTGTCATTCTTATTTGTCATGTGCAAAATGTTTCCTTAATGCATGATACTATGTTGATGAATTGACTTATGAGTATGAGTTTTTAGCAATGTAAACTTGATGGCAGGTGACAATGGCAAGCCTCGATGTGAGGCAATTTAACCCTAATGCTTGATTGGCCTATGAGAGCCCCTTACAACCAACCTAGCCAAGGAGCGAAATGCCGTGGTTACCAAAACGTATCCAACAAAGGTTTTCAACCCAAGGAGGAAACGACTTTGTAACTAAAGGCAATTCAACCCAAAGACGGTTTGGTTATCAAGCCAAATTTTTTGCTAATCAAGTTACGTTTGTAAACCAAATCCCAAACAAACAAATGGCAAGTAGGTGTTTAGGAGAATAACTTCAAACTATGCGGTACCAAGAACAACCAATAGGGCTATGCTAACTCCCGAAGCTCAACCCCCATTACCAAGCACTCAATTCAAGATCCCTATTACCAACACCCCCAATTTTCAAGGGGAATGCCAAAGGGCAATTCATTGGGGCCAAGAGGAAACCAAGGTTCCACCCCACTTCAACAACCACTCAAAGCTAAAACAAACTTTCAACCCACATCGCTACTCAAAACCAAACATTCCCATCATAACACCCTCAGACCAAGAGTTCCCAAGAAGAGGACAAACAGAATTTCGTGCTAAATTGAAGGCTCTTGAGGGAAACAAGGCCAACCTTGCCCAAAACCAACTCCAAAGTATATCCCAACCCTCAACAACCAAGTGCCTTAAAGAATGATGGGGCTACACATGATGAAACGAAATTAGGAGAGTAGTTGGTGAGAAAGTTGAGAGATGAAGGGTGAGGTTGAATAAGGAGTCAATTGGAAGAGAGATCCCATGAGCATGAAAAGAGTGAATAAGGAGAGAGTGTGAAGAAACAAAAAGAGTGGGAATGAGATTGAAAAGCCCGAAGGATGGTAAAAGCGGGTGAATGATGGGTGAGGTTTTACACGCATAAGCGAAACCGAGACCGAAAAAGTTGAGATTGCCAGCAGAAGAAAAAGAGAAAAGACGGAAACCAAGGAGTGCTAGAGGAGAAGGCAAATCAAACGAGGGAGGTGAGTCTAGTAATGGGCAAGAACCTTGAGTCTTAAGTTTATAACCGAGATGCCTAAAACCCGAAAAAGTCCTAGACACTATGTTGTTAGTACTACAGCGATCCCCCTTGATGGGGTGAATGCGTCAAGTTATGAAGTTAAAGAAGAGCTTCGGAGCACCCGAGGCTCGGCCTATTTCCTTTTGTGTTGTTGTTTAGGCAACTCGCTTAAGGCCTATTTGTTTGTGTTATTGGATGTGTGTGGATTTTGTGTTGCTTTTTGTTTGTGTGTTGTAATGTTTGAGCCTTTTGATTTTTTCGTATGTGTGCTTGTCTTGGTTTATGTTTTTTCTTGCTCAAGGTTAATACATTTTTAGCCTTTCGTTTTTTATTGTGTAAGCAGGTTGGGTTGGTTTGTTGTGCGCTATTTTTTTCTATTTTTGTGAAGTTTGATGTTGGTGTCTGTGTTTGGTCTCTTTTGTGGTTGTTCTAGATGTTTGGTGGTGTTTTGTTGGTTTTTTGTTTGATTGTGGCCA
>SNQN01000307.1:0-113194 GCA_008642245.1 Bassia scoparia
TTAGGACATGTGCATATCATACATTCTCACGTCATTTGGTGCCCTTTCAAAAAAAAAAAAAAAAAAAATAATTCAAAAAAAAAAAAAATTCAACTTCTCTTTGCAACTTCTCTTGGTTTCAAACGTATTTCCATTGAGGGTGATAACCTCACAGTTATCAATATGGTGCATGGTTCTTTCTCTAGCCCTTGGTCCATCCAACTCCTCACATCTTTTGATTATTATGACTGTACTCATATTTACCGCAAGGCTAACCAATGCGCTGATTATTTGGCCTCTTTGGGCCATTACGCCCTTATTCATCAAGATATAGATCCATTTCTAGATGCTAAATTTTCTTACTTTCTGACCTTTGATAGACGAGGTTGCAGTCTTGAGAGAAGACTGTCCTAGTCATTTTTTCCCGTTTATCTTACCTTCCAAAAAAAAAAAAAAAAACTCAGATAAAACTACTACTCACAAAGTGGGGTTGATAATTTTTGGTACTACTACTAGGAGTTTCCAACGCCTTTTGGAGAGGGATCATTTTACGACGGTACATTGAGAATGGACTACCACAATATTAAGGAGAAAGTCAACCATTGAGAAGTCAATTTTAGTAGGTTTAGTTTGTTTCCTTATTTCATTATTATTAATATGTTTTTTTATTTTTCAGAAAATTAATTTTGTATTTTCAYAAAATTAATTTTGTAATTTACATAAATTGTTTTTAGAATTTCAGAAAATTAATTTTGAAAATTCATAAATTATTTTTCAAAATTAATGAAATTAATTTCTAAAAAAAAAGGAAAATATTGAAAATTAACTTCTCATCAGAGTTCCATCCAAGGGTCGACGGAGCTCCGATCAAAGGGCCGACGGAGCGCCGGTCAAAGGGCAGACGGAGCTTTGATCAAAGGTAATGGCCGACGACTCTCCGATCAAAGCTCCGATCAAAGCCCCGTTCAAAGCTCCGATTTTGGTTGATATTTTTGTTGAAAATCGGAATGTTGTGCCGCGAATTTTTATTGATTTTTTGGGAATTTTTCGAAGATTACAATCAAGCTATCACCTACGTCYTCGGCGTTAATGGAGCTTCAATGCATATGGCCCAAGGAAGAAGAAGACGCATGTTCATGGTAACTGCTACACATTTATGGTTTTGCGTCAAATTCGTTTTCAGGTCATAGCCAAAATGTATGATGGACATAGCCGTAAAAAATTAAACATGAAATTTTAAATTAGAATCAGCCCCGTATCTGGGACCCCATTTCAGAAGTCTAGTTATTCATAATCAATTAAAATAATCATGCACTAAAAATGAATAAATGTGAGATAGCACGGTGGTTTGCATCTTGATTTGGATAGTGTGTGACTAGTTTTTTTTAGTAGCAGGGTTCGATTATCAACATAATCAGTTTTGCATTTTCCCCACATTTATGTTTTTTTACTTTTTTTCTCATTTTTTGGTTATTTTCTTCAGAACTATTCATTTATAATTTTACTCACGTATATGTTATAACTGTTCAAATTCTAACCTCAAGTTCATTACTCTTTATTTTTTTAAACCCACAAAATAATATAGTATTCTCTCCGTTTTTTTAGTTGCTTAGTTTCTACTAACGCACATATAATTATGCAATTCTTACTAATAAAGTATAGGCAATCACCATATATAGTCACGGATATTACCATTATTTTTTCTACAAGAAATTCTCATACAAGTTAAGTTGTTAATCAAAATTCCTATAGCAAAACCTATGGTAATAGCCTTTCGTTTAGTTGGTGATTTCCTGTATTTATTTGTACGAATTTGCATAACAGTTTACTTAGATTTTTCCTTTGAACGAATTATGTTGAATTATCTTTTATGGCTATTTCTATCCTTCTTTATGGACATGACCACATTCCTTAGTTTTGAAATATAAAACAGATTCAAATTATTTCAATGGCTAAAACACCTTCATCCTCCGAATTTCCATATTATCCTTCATAATWTTTTTTTGGAAACAACCTTTCCTTTTTTTTCAGCTCTTCTTTTTTCAAATTTTATGGAAACTTTTCCTTTGTAGCTATATAATTAAACCAATATACTTCTATAATTCCCCTTGAAAAAAAATATACTTCTATAATTCGAAATTGAAAATCTTTCAAGACTTCTTCTGTCTCGTCGCCATTATAGCCTGAGTCGGCCTCCATGGGTACTGCCGTTGTAAGTTTCATTATTTATCAATTAAATTTTTGTAAATCCTTTTGAACTTGGACAAATATGAGTAATTTTATCTAAATGGTTATATTTTGATTTGAGTAGAGACTTGGTGTAGTTGAAGATGCGGTTAAACAGTTGTGCGCAAAGGTGTCGAACATCGATGCGTCACTGGTTCAACTTATTTCAAAACTTGATGGTGCTACTTTTCAAAGTACTTCGGATGACAAAGATTGTGGAAAGTRGAAGGGTGATGACATGGGGAATACTCCCTCTGCTGTTGAGATAAATCCAAAGGCAAAAAATTGTTCGAGTCCCCCGTTCTTAAGTCCCGACGGTGGAATGGTCAATCTTAATCCCAATGCTAGTAGTAAGAGGAAGTTAGAAGTTGAAGACATTGATAATGATATAGGAGCGGAAGGGGATGAGGAGCCAACAATACATGAAAAAGGCACTGACATTGAATCAATGAACGACAATTTCCTCCAGGGCTGGAAACATTAAGGGACATCAATGAACAGGAGTTCAAGGATGTCAAGACCAATGCGAAGAGTCCGAACATTAAACTGAAGACTCCTCAGTCCAAACAAAAAAATAATTCAAATACGACTTCACCTCGCATAATCTGTGATGAAGAACCGACACCTAAGAAAACTGTAAGAAGGAGAAGGGAGTCTCAATCAACAATAGACGAAGATGATGAAGATGGAGCTGTGTGGCGTTTTTTTATTTCTGTTGTTTTATTTTTAACTAAATCCTTTGATGAAGTTGCCTAAAATATGATTGGTCATTTTCAATGTAGCCACCAACAAAGAAGCGGAAGGCAATAAGAAGGGAAAATCAGAGGCGACAAACGACAAGGTTGTGCCAACCTCCTCCTAAACGATCGACTGACTGAATGGATGTGCCTAACAAATTTTCTTACAATCTTATATGCAGATTAAACCTGAACACCATTCYGATTCGAAAGATGAAATATCAAATCTCAAAAGCTACAATGATGAACCAATACGTAAGAAAACCCTTAGAAGTACAAGGKAGTTTAAACAGACAACAAAAGAAGATGAAGCTGTGTGTTTTTTTTCTTTCTTCTTTACATACTTATTATGATTTCACTGCCAAACATATGAATGGTCATTCCCAAAAATTTCATGAACAGTCAACAACAAAGAAAGGCAAGAGRAATAAGAAGGGCAAATRAGATGCGCAAAAAGAAAAGGTTGTGCCAATCTCCACCTACTACACGTCTACAGACTAAATGGATTTGCCTAACAAATTTTGTTTCAATATTAATTGCAGATTGATTCTAAAAAGAATTCAGACTCAAAAGAGGAGCAATCACTGTTGGACATGGTGAAAAAGAGGAAAACTAAGCCCGTGCAGGTGAGTCTGAACTTTAACTGAATTAAAAAAAAATTTATAATTATAAAAAAGTCTACTTAAAGACATTACCTAGACCATGTTTTCAATTTGCCGGAAGCCAGTAATGGATTGGGCATACTACGGTGAATTCCAAATGCCTGCTTAGAAGCTTGGACTAACAACGTTTTGGCAATGACTGTGATTTAGAAATTATACGATCTTGTGACAGATTCTATAGAAAACATTTCAACACCTAGCAAGTATTGGAAGCACATTGCACCGGATCCAGTCTTCGATGATTCGCTACCGCTCCTGTCACCTGTAGAAATGAAAATATGCTTAAATGTTCACAGGGGTAACAAATCCATAGAGCTTTATTGTGCACAGAAAGAAGAAAGGCATAGGCTGACTGTTGGTGAAACGTTTTGTATTTATCCAGATGGATGGTTATCTGACTTTGTATGCAACTACTTAGTTAATTGGTGTATTAAATTCTATTTYTTTTCTCTTTGGAATTGTGCATGCACTTATTATTTTTTGGTTTGAACTTCATGAATGTCTACCTATACGACGTGCAACTGAGATGCTTTATGAAAGACGGTGCTACAACGATGATACTGTCATCATATTTCCAGGTAACATAAATCTAGTTATTTCCATAAATACTATTGGTCATAACCTTCTTATTAATAATGTACTAACACCTTATCACGTTGCAGACTGTTGTGCTGGGAGCCCATGACGAGGGCTTGGTTAGTCCAATTGGCTCACTTATGAAGTGGTGCACAGAATCAATTGACACATACGTGCCCGAGGACAACAGTAAAATTGAGCAGCTTACACAAATCTTAACTAAGAATCAAATACTGATACGGATTTATTAAATGTGGAACATACTTGATTTGATTCGGGTTAAATATACTAATACAGAAACAATTTATTCAAGGCTTTGTTCACTTAGCAGGTGTTTATCCATGTGCTCGATACGGATTCAAATAATTGGTTCCTACTGGTTTATAATATTTTGAACAAAACCGTTTACATTTTGGACTCAATGGGGATATCAATTTGCGTGTGATTTGGTATGACTTCAACATTTTTTTGCAATAACTTGGATGTTTCGTATTACCTAGTAACTGAATTGTTGTGTTCAATGTGATCAGATTAAAGCAACTTCACCAGGGCTTTCGACGAAATCGTACTTTACGTCATCTATTCAGGGATGCTAAGAAATTCAGAATAGACACTGTCGCCGTAAAACCTCAACCAAATGGGTGTTTTTTTGTCTCTTTATTTGTAGACTTATCACAGATTAACTTTAAGTTGATAATAATCCACTCGTTCATTTCTCAGACATGATTGTGGAATGTATGTCATCAAGTGTATTGAATGTGGTGATATCAATGCCATGAAGGACATATTTTACTCGGTACGTTCCACTTCAATCTTTCGATTCTCACCTATTTAACTTATCATCACAGTTTTAGTTTTCTTTGGTTAGACATAAGATATGCGTACGGAATGACTAAAGACATTAGCAAAGCTGGTGACCAGCGAGCACAACAAACTGGAAAACATCAAACGACACACTATTATTGAAAAGGTTAACCGCTAATTGTGGTGACATTGTAATTGTTCTTGGCAACAACCTTAATCGTTCCTGGACATTGATATTCACACTACAATTTGTTTTGACATTGCGAGACTTTCTAAGTTCTTTTAGAAGTTCTTTTAGAAGTACTTGAACTGAACAATTCTTGTATTTGGCAAAAACCTGGAAACTTTCTAGCAATTACCATACTTTGCCTCAACTATAATACTAGACACAAATACAGAATACCATTACATTAGTCTATTCACCTACATAAATATTACATCATAAGTATTACTACAATTACAAACACAAACTACCATTACATTGTTCTATTTAGTGAAATTATTATTACAACACATTAATATTATAACCCATTAATATTATAGCAGATTAATATTTGTTTTCCAAAAGATTAATACTTGTGCTAACATGAACATTAATACATTAACATTAACACACATTAATACATTAATCGTTCAGATCATCATGTTTGCTCTTTCTTTGACATCATKTCTAAATGTATTCTCATCCCAATCAACCAACGACACCAGCGTCCTGAAACGGTGTGCATTGATGTTCTATAAATTTGGGGAGATAGAATTATCAAAGGTTAGGTCATTAATAATAATGTCCATCAAATAATAAGGGCGTTGCCATGAGCACAGAACAAAACAACTTCTACCTCGAAGTATTTTTTAGTGCGCCACTTCCTGTGATTTGGGGCTTCCATATTCTTTATGACATGCATCCCACAGTCATACCTAAGTTCAACACAGACACTTACATCAAAATGAGACGATTTCATAATTTTTCCATTGCGAGTAATGTAATGAGACTTACCCATTGATCTGTTCGTGGTTGTGCTCGCCCACAAAAGTCGTCACGTACCATTTATCATAGCTTGGGTCTCATTTAAATTGATCATGGCCTTGCAGCCGCATCTTGTGATTGCTTTTGCCCTACGCTTCCTATCCGGGTATTCCAAATACTTTGCGATTCGGAATCCTTCCTTTTCGCACCATATTTTTTGTGATGTAGGATGACCATCAATTATACTCTTACGTGTTGTCTTAAATCTTATACCAAATCCCAAGACCTTGGAGTACATCTTATAAAACTCAATACAGCTACTAAGGTTCTTGAATAACAACCTTTTCACGTCATCCTTAGTGAAATCCTTCAAATTTTTACCAATTTCCTCCCAGACTTGTAAATCAGAGAACATTTCATGTCGTTTATGTTCCCTTGTTTTGAGTCAGACTCCTCATCTCTATTGTCATCACTATGAGCGCTCTTAATCTGGTTAAGGTGTAAAACATTGTGATCTGGGGTGCATTTTGGAATTCAACAAAAGTGTTTACAACGTTGCATTTATCAAATTTAATATTGGCATTTTGATAAGAAAGATATCAACGCAACCGAAGTTCAAGCTAAATTAAGCTATGTCCATAATGTTTTCTAGAAATAACCATTATATTGCAGCTGACATACCTCTTCATCGGACGAATGATGTGTTGAGTCCTCCTTAGCCTCCGAAGAACCATTGTACGATTTAGTACCCTGTAAATCATTCATAACGAGCATCATATTAAAATAATTGTTAATTTCCTCTAAAAATACCTTCTCATATTAATTTCAGCATTAGTTTTGCATTGGTAATAACACTTGAAATTCAATAAGGTAGAACTAACACATTTGAAATAAAATACCTTTGAGACATCCGACTCATACAAGATTAATTCTGTTGTTTCTACCGGGACAACTGTGGTTTGAGTACATGAATCAACCATGTTGTAACAATCACTGAATTGATGTAAAATTCAAAGTAAGGGTTTTCGAATATCTATGGTACTCTTTCTCTCGAAACCCTAATTATGAATCATATGTGGTGAAACTACTAACAAGTAACCGAAAAAAAAGAGAGAAAAAAATTAAAATGTTAGTTACCTAAATGGTAGTAGTACAGGGATCATATTTAGGAAACCGTTTTATTAGAATTAATAAAAATTTAAATTTCAAAAATAAATTATGGAAAGTGGGTAAGGTGATGTCACATATGTCACCTTACTTACCAAACAAAATACACATATTACTGTTTTTTTTAATATTCTTTAAATATAAAATAAGAAACCTTTCCTCTACAAAAACCAAAAAATTATTTTAGGAATATATATATAAAATAACGGATTTTTTTTGAAGGAATATATAAAAATCAATTTAGGATATTACATAAATAAATCATCTCATAATTAGTAAATATGTTGAATAAATATGCTATGTTAAAACATTGTCTTATACAAAACTGACAAACAATATCTATATTAAAAAAGCAAAATAAAACCCAAAAGGAATACAAAGCACCTTGGCAATTACCAATATTATATAATTTAATATCCATAACTAACTTGGCAAATCCAAAGGACATGACAAGATTAATGTGTGAATTAATAAATCGGCATATTTAAAATTTTGAATTCATTTATAAGTGTAAATATATGATAGAATCTAAGTTACATAAGGAAAGGGGGAGGAATGGTGTCCCATCTTAAGTTACATTTTTTTTTTTTTTTGAAAGATAAGAGACATATTTATGACAAATAGACTTTGAATAATAACTTAATTTAACTTGTATGAGAATTTCTTATAAAAAAATAACGGTAATAGCCTTGAATATAGTTGGTGATTGCCTAGACTTTATTCATAGAAATTGCATAACAGTTTATATGTATAGTAGTACTTGTTGACATCATAACCCCGATAATTCAAAAGTTTAAAAGTTCATAATATAATATGCATAATATCATATAAAAACATATTATATCGTTCAAAGGATATTACATAATATCATACAAAAACATAGTATATCATTCAAAAGTTCATAATAACTAATACATAATACAAGGGAGGACTATCGTCATATGACCAAAAGGACGTTTTTCTTCGACATGTTCCCTTGTTCCATGTATTCAAAGCCCATTGTATATCATTCAAAAGTTCATAATAACTAATACTTAATACAAGGCAGGAATATCGTCATATGACCAAGGACGTTTTTCTCCGTCAGTTCCCTTGTTCCCTATATTCATAACCCATGCCTCAGTTTTCTTCCCTCCATTATAAATGGTGTCATAAGCAATCCAACTTCTAAACTTCTCACTTTCGGAACCAACCTCAAATTCTGCAAGATGTCTCATAATGCACCAAATTCTCTAATGCTTGCAAGTTAGTTTTACCCGATCATTATCGTTCACACTAAGCTTGGGGAAGACATGGTAGATAAAAATATCAAGATTTGAACAAAAAGCCGAAGCAGATTCGAAAGAAGACAGATCTGAAAATTCATGACAAGTAAAAATATAAACATAAATAATTATAATTATAATTATAATTCGAGAATAAAATAATAATACTGAATTGCATAATAATTAACTACCTTTTGGAAGAGTGACAATAGTCTTCTTCTTTGACGAACTATCTAAAGCCATAATAGTGAAATCGACTAAACGGAAGGCTTTTTGCTTGAACTGGAAAACCATAATCCGAGGAAACATATTAATGAACTACATAACTGATTGATAATGATTCGATTTTATCCGTAACTAGGGAGCATAATTACCATACATAGTGGTGGATACATTAAACCACGCACATTAAACCACATTAGCAAAATCACTACTGAACTAAGGTAATGACCAATTTGTAGTGAGGTTAATCCAAAAGAATGTAAATATAACATATGCTAGAGGCACCTTGAACAGGGCATCGCAAATATATAATGTCCAAAATGCTTCGGGAATGGGATATACATCGACGAGCTAGCTACAATAGTTATATAATAATCATCACCTAAGTTGCTTAACCGAGTGTGCCATCCAGAACAATCAGTCATAGGCTCATAGCATAACAACAGAACAACAGGTTCACACAGGTGTTCAAACAACTTAAACTCTGCTTCATTCACTCCGACGGTTCATGACCGAGGCTTAAACAAGGTAAAAACACACATGAATTTTCTATTATTTTTATTAGACAGTTTATAGTAACTAGCTAAACATATGCAAACAGATGAGTGTTGATGCGTAGTGTTACTTTATAATCAATTATTCCAATAATCCCAAAATTTGACACCAAACTAAAACAGACAATTTCAACGTTTTTTTTTTGTCACTTACTAAGATCAAAAAAGGACAATATAACAAGGTAAAAAACTAGTAATGGCCAACTTTCATTTTTAGGGTTTCCAAAAAACAACAAATCTCAAAATTAATGGAAATTACTTTCAATGGGATTAACATATGAGTGTAGATGCACAGTTGAATTCAAGTAATCTACAATTGTTAGTTCAAATAATCTAACAACAGTTGAATTCAACAAAATTCGCAACAAACAAGTTAAATAGCAAGAGAAATTTGGCGAAAAATGTAAACTCACCTTTGTTGAAGACGGATGAAGAGTGAAGAGCAATGACCAAGAAGAACAACGAGTTAACAAGAACAACGAAAAGAAGTTGGAAGCATTTTCTTTGGTAATGTTGAAATGGAAAGAGTTTTTTTCTTTTATTTTGCATGCAATTAAAAAAAAACAATGAATGACGAAATTTGTTTAATTTTTGTTTTTGGGAAGAAATGAAGGACGATTGTTGGGAGAGTAAATGGAGTAATACAGTGGTAATGATGGTAGTTTTTTGGGATTAGGGAAATTTTCATGGTTTCCATATTTATTTGGTTTTAATTTTTTGTTTTTGGTTTTTTTAATTCGGTTACAAATTTTGAAAAACAAAAATTTCAATGAAAAATATAGAAAGCAACTAAGAAAAATTAATTCTTTCCGTATTTAGCCATTTTTTAAGGCAACCCCAATACTATTACTAATGTCTAAGCAACAATTTGGTTGTAAGTTTTTTGGAACAAATATGTCATGTCCAAAATGCTTCGGGTCCAAATCTTCTATTCCACGCTTTTTGTCCCATTTCATGTACCATTGTTCTGATTGGTGTATGCTCTTTTAAATATGAACTAGAACACGCCGGTGCAAATGCACCAGTTGATTATAAAGTGTGTAGATGCACCTTTGCGCAACGTAACTGTCACTATAGCTTATAAATATTTGATATATTAAATATTTTGGTACATGTGACTATTTAATAACTAAATCGATAATATATGTTCCTCATTTTATTTTCAAATGTATCAAATGTTATATATCATACACGTGCATGGGTACAATCTAAAATTTGAAGTGTGAAAATGCAACAGTAAAACATACTTATCATAGTGTTAATGTATACGAACTGTAATAACAAAGAGATTTTTTGGCTCACCCTAAAATTTGAAGCGTGAACATGCAAATGTAAAACATATTTAACATAGTATTAGGTGTGTATGAACAATTTGACTGATTTTTTTTGTTCATATAAATGTGTAAATTTAAGTAAAAATCTGTTAATACTTTTTTGGGTTTTTCTATAAAATACACCCGTACTTTCGCGTTTTCTACAAAATAAACCTACTAATTTTTTTTTGTCTACAACATAAACCCGAGATTCGATATCTTTCCACGAGGTAATCTAAACACCTAATTTAGTTTAACCATGGTTAGTTTTATTTGAAAATAAAAATTAAAAACAGGAAAAAAAATCTAAAAGCAACACACCCACCTCCTACTTTCGACCACCCACCCCCACTCCCAAACCACCACTCCTCGCACGCCACCACCAATGCGCACCCCCTACCATCGAGCCACCACACCAACGTAGACCCCCACCATCGATCCACCACACCAACGCAAACCTTCACGCGACCAGATCAATCGCCACCAAAAAAACGCCGCCGCTGCCACTTCTAGCCCTGCGACTTCGTTTTCATATCAAATATGCTTGAATTCCCCAATTTCTTCAATTAAGGTGGGAGTGATAGGTTTCGATCTGGGTTTAGAAACAAAGATAAGGGGAAAAATCGATTTCACCTGGGATTTGAGACACAAATTGGGGGAAATTCGCTTTTGGTTTGAAACTGAGTTCATTTGGGGAGGGGAGGTTAAATGTGGGTGGGTTTCGAATGGGGGTTCGAATGGGGGAGGGGGGGTTCGAATGTGGGTTCGATTGGGGGAGGGGAGGTTCGCTAATGTTCCTTCTGCCATGGTGGTGAGAAAATGGTGTCTTTGAATGGTGCTAGGGTGGTGCGAATGTGTAGTGTTCGAATGGTGATGATGGCATGGTGGTGGAAGATGGTGTGAAGGTGGTGCCATGGTGTTGGTAGTGTCATGGTGCGAAGATGGGGGTGGTCGAAGGTGATGGACCGGTGACGAGTGGGGGTTAGAGAAGATGGGGTTGAAGATGGTGGCAGGTGGTTTTTTTATTTTTTATTTATTTTTATTTTTTAAGATTATTATAATTAACCATGTTTGGTTAAAATTAACCATCTAGGTTATGTCATGGAATGTTACTAAAGCTCGGGTTTATGTTGTAGACAAAAAAATTAGTAGGTTTATTTTGTAGAAAACGCGAAAGTACGGGTGTATTTTATAGAAAAAACCCTACTTTTTTTAGAAGAACAACAACCAACTAATTTGAAGATTGTAGATCTGCAAAATCGTGCAGTAGAATATTAGTGTTTTTTTTTCTTTTTTTAATATTATAGGAAGTTATCATATTATTAGAGGGGAGGTTAGGGGAGGTTTGTTGATTTGGAATGTAGTTTAGGAGGGATTTAACATGAAGCCTGCTTTTGGGAATTAAAGGCACCCCATTAAAAGTGAATCTCTATTATAATATAGATATTCTTTATTTAATTTTTAATAACAAATAAAGCTAAATAAACAGTTGAATGATAGAATATATATTTTTTGGAGGGATATGAGTAAAAAACATAAAAAAAAATTAACTATATTTTTGGAGGAAAATAAACATAATCATAGTGAAAAATCATATTTTGATATATATTTCCCACTTTCCTTATGTTATTTTGACAAGAATATTATTAAGGTTGCTTAATAATAGGAAATATTGAATGAAGAAGATACGGAGTAGATCGTGGGAGTTAAAGGAGATTTGTCACTAGCCAATGAAAACTTAAGTTTAATTTGTTTGTTTTTTTTTGTTATAGTCACGTAGGATATTTCCACGTAGCAATGACCAAAAAGTTTTTGGGGGTTATTGATGTGGATTTAAAAGGAAGAATTCCAAGAAAATCCAAGAAACGAGCAAAAACGAGTGTGATAGTGTTTCAACAACAAAAATAACTTCAAATCTTGGAAAAGACTCGAAGGATCTTGATGTGGATTTAAAAGGAAGAACTCCAAGAAAATCCAAGAAACGAGCAAAAACGAGTGTGATAGTGTTTGAACAATAAAAATAACTTCAAATCTTGGAAAAGACTCGAAGGATCTTAACTCACCAAGTGGAACCAGCCCCTAAAAGAGACAACCGACCAAGTAGCTAATCAAGTGAATTTCCGGAACCAAACCACAAAACTCACAAGGTTTTCTCTGAATTAACAAAGAAGAATTTGTAACACAAATAATCTCTCTGAATTTTATTGAGAGTTTCGAACTATTTATAATACAAGCTAATATCTAAACAATTAAGATATTTATGAAAAAGATAGGAATCTTTATCCAAAAATATCCTAACTAACCTTATCCTAAAAATATCTAATCCACACGGATTAAACTAATCTAACTAACCTAGAAATTTATCTAATCAATCAGAATAATATCATAATAATAAATATCCTAACTGATTAATAAATATCCTAACAAACTAATCTAATCTAAACTAATTCGGATAATAAAATAAAATAAAATAAATCTAATTAATCCTAAAAAATATTCACAATAATAATAAAATAAACCAAATAATAATGATCTAATCTCTATCCAGATCATTCTCCCCTTCTTAAAAAAACTTGTCCCAAGTTTTGGTGTAGCGAGCCATGCAACCATCCATATGCGACACTCCTTAATAGTATGAAGTAATCATAGGTTCTTGAACATGTGCTTCAACAATGATATCAATGCAAGATTTGTAGCTTTGAAGTGATGACTTCCAGAATAAAGCCAATGAACCCTCTTCCTTGTCTTTTAAAAGATTTTCCCATTTTTCAAAGACTCGAAATTTGATAAGTGTCAATTCGTAGATCCACCTTTCTTCCTTTGTGTAATTATTATGATTGATCGATTTCCCATTGACATGGTTCATTGTGCGCATCAATACTCAACTGTAGATCACTTGTAGAAGTTAAAGATTCAACCTTATCCACATCTTTGGCACTTCATCATCATCACATGCAATATCTTGGATTTGTTTATCAAGGTGATGTGTAGGAATTTCCTTTTCTTGTGCAACCATTTGTCGTAATTCCTCTAGCATGTTTTTGATCTTAGTGAAATCCTTTTGGATTTGAGCAATATCTTCTTGGGATTTAAACAAATTGCTCTCGTAAGTGTTGCTCATAATTCATCCGGATTCAAAACACATGCCATAGTTTTTCTTTCAATTTACTCCATCTTCTTATCTGTGGTTTACCCTCTAGGTCACGACGAAATTGAAAATTCTCCCACAATATTTAGCATAAGATGTAAAAAAATTTGGTATGATGCGTACAACTCAACATCACTACGTCAAGATGCGTATAAAGAAATAAATCAACCTCTGTAATCCACTTTAAAAATCCAGTTTTGGATACCCTTCAAAATTAATCAAATCGAACCTCTACCCATGTTCCATAAATTGTAGGACAATCATAACCAATTGGATCTACAATGTTACTTTCCATATTTATTGAACATGAATTTTCTGAAAACCTTAGCAAGAATTCAAAGACAAGAAACTAGACATGTTGCCCCAAAAATAGATTTTTCGTCGAATTAGAACACATACCAAATCAACTCCGTTTAGGCTGAAATTTTACACATATGTTCCCCTAAGTATCCACAACACTCGACCAAAATTTCGTGCACAAATTCAAATCCAATCAATCACAATTGAATTTTTATCTCAGACTGCGCAAAACTGTTTCGAATCTGACCACTTTGTGAAAAACGATCTCAACCAACTAGCAACCGATCTTTAAAAATTCTCAAATTTTACAGGTAGAAACTAGACAAAACGTTATCAAATTTCAAAAAAAGAATCACCTAAAAAGCTAAGAGACGAGTGAGAACGAAGCTTGCAAAGTTGCGCAAAAATCTGGACATAACGACCACCCAAAGAATCGTTGGCTCTGATACCAAATATGGTGGATTTAAAAGGAAGAATTCCAAGAAAATCCAAGAAACGAGCAAAACGATGTGATAGTGTTGAACAATAAAAATAACTTCAAATCTTGGAAAAGACTCGAAGGATCTTAACTCACCAATGGAACCAGCCCTAAAAGAGACAACCGACCAAGTAGCTAATCAAGTGAATTTCCGGAACCAACACAAAAACTCACAAGGTTTTCTCTGAATTAACAAAGAAGAATTTGTAACAAATAATCTCTCTGAATTTTATTGAAGAGTTTCGAACCTATTTATAATACAAGCTAATATCTAAAACTAATTAAGATATTTATGAAAAGATAGGAATCTTTACCAAAAATATCCAACTAACCTTATCCTAAAATATCTAATCCACACGGAATTAAACTAATCTAACTAACCTAGATATTTATCCTAATCAAATCAGAATAATATCATAATTAATAAATATCCTAACTGATTAATAAATATCCTAACAAACTAATCTAATCTAAACTAATTCGGAKTAAATAAAATAAAATAAAATAAATCTAATTAATCCTAACAAATATTCGACAATAATAATAAAATAAACCAAATAATAATGATCTAATCTCTATCCAGATCAGTTATCCTTAAAAACACCTATGAATTAACTGTTTTCACTCTATATGAATCATGATGAATGGTTCAATATGCATCTTTCTTCATTACCATTATATTTTAATTGTTGTGCGCCCTTGTGAAAAAACATCAGAGGTATCAATTGATTAATTTGACAAACATTATCTACATAAAAAAACAAAATAAAACCCAAAAAGAAAACAAAGAACCTTGCCAATAACCAACATCGTATAATGTGATATCCATTATTAACTTGGCAAATCCTAAGGACATGACAAAGAAAACTAGCTGGCAATAACCAACAACATAAAARGTAATATCCTATCGTTTAAAATTAAAAGACTGTGAGGTCGATGATGTCTTCCGCCTTTTGTTGTTTTCTAAGATTTCTAAAGTTCCAAACTGAATCTAGGTGATCTTCATCAACGGTTAAGTCGACAATGTCTTCCATTTTTTGTTTTTTTTCTTGGATTACCCAATTTCAAAAATCCATTATCAATGTCAATGGTAAGGTCTGTTATTTCTTCTACCTTTTTTGTTCTTCGAGAGGTCGCTTTAGCATCAAGCTCTTGAATAGTGTGTTCCATCTTTTCCTCCTCTTCTGTCATTATTTTTTTCACATATCTGTACTTGTAGACTTTTGATCTTGGACCTCCACGTGCAATAGGTAGATAGTCCCATTCATCGAAATCTACAAGAATGGACCAAACACGTCTCTGATACCTTTTCCTTCTCTCTGATGACCACTTGTGAGGTTTGTAGCCCAAGTTTGCCTTCTCATAGGAATCATTTTCCAACTCAAATATTTTAGTGATCAATTTTGGTTGCTCAGTCACCAAATCTGCAATTGCTTCACGTCCAAACGAGTTGTATAGGTATCTCATGAAGATTCGGAACTTTACAAGGTCAAGATCATGCGTAGCCTTATCCCCTTCTTTCCCATCAGGATCTGAACAAACATAAAATACAAAATGTAAAAAAAGTTTATGTTGTTATACATGGATAAGTGTGTGTATCTATCGAAGTGTAACCTTTTGCCGATGAATACGAATAAGGGAACGAGTCCACGCATCGGCTGTAAAGACAATACTACGAAAGGAAAATTGCTTTCATGAACGGTACTTGACACTCTTGACTTTCGACTCTGCGTATCACTTCACTGACAGCTTCCACACCTATTTTGTTGATCAATTCATACACAAAAAGGCTTATTGTAACTGTGTCAAATATGTGAGTGAATTTCTCTGATGTAGACATTGTTAATGATGTTAGGTAATTGAAATTGTGAGGTTATGTTACTTCAATTGATCATTTTTCATATTTATATCAGACATTTAGGGCGCCAATTTTCTTCTTAGGCGCCAATTTTTATCTTGTGTGCCAAATTTCTATTTGTGATAGTTAAAAATTCGGTGGCAGTTTTCTTGGAGCAATATATGACTCAATCAACAAGAAACTGCCATAAAAATATAACAATAATATTTTATGATGAAATAATATTTTACTTCTAGAAATAATTCTTGATTTTTTAATTATTTTTTTCAAAGATCCCAACACACTAGTATAATATTTTGCTGGAAGGATTTGAATCAATGAAAAGAGGTAACTTCCATTGATAATTAAGGATATTACTTATAGTATTTTGCTGTCTGCATTGTTTTTGTAAATATAATAATATTGCATAATGCAAATGACAATAATAAGACGGGAAAATTATGGCAGATCTTTTTTAATTGGACTAGACCTATTATGGTAACATAATTTCTCTTTACTTATTATAACTCTACAATTACGGTTGACTTTTTTATGTGAAATCGAACATGAAATATGCAACTAAATAATTGCCTAAAATACTCTATGAAATTTTGACAACTTCTTGTTCAAATCGTTAATTTGTTAGTATTTGAATTAAACAACATTATCAAGTGGATGTTTAAATTCATTGGTATTAGAAAGCATAATAATTTATTTTATTTGGATATTAGTCATTTTGGTATGACTATGTTAGGTTATCACCCAACTTTATTATGGTTATTACCGAAATAGTAGCTATTTATAGTACTTGTCCGTAGTTATTAACTCATCTTCTATACTATAATGCAAATGACAATAAAATTTGAAAAACCTTTTATTTACCCTATTTGTCATAATAAACTAATTTAAAATGGTATATCCATCAAATATCTCAATCAACATCAATTGAAAAAATAATTACGAAAATGGTATATTAGTCAAATAATGTCAATTAATAAACAAAAAGGAAAAGTTTAATTAAGTTAAAAAAGGTTAAATCAAAATGAATCACGATAGTCAATTACTAATTAATAACATTAAGAAATTTAATCCAATAAATTTATTATGTTTATACAAAATTTAAATTTTCAAATTTATATCAAAAACAATCTACAGTTGGATTCAATACATAATAATAGAAGTATTACCATTTTTATGGAATCAGTCAATTAAAATTATACGATCTACGAGTAATATATTTGTTTGATATTCGATCGTATTTGTGTATAAATTTTAAAAATGAAACTAGTACTATGTGTGCGAAGTTGTATGTTTACATTAAAGAGGGTTAATTAAAATGATATTTAACTTCTACTACATTATTTTCATAGATATTAAAGTCATCCAAGGTTTTGTGAACATGGTCCAGCAACCAAAAAAAAGGTTTGATAAATGGAAAATAAAAAGAAACTATCCTTCGTAATCACTGCAACAACAACCAAAAAAAAGGGTTTGATAATAAACAAGAGACAAATGGAAAACAAGAAACTATCCTTCCTAATCACTGCAAGCAACGAAACTTTCTAATACAGAGTCATTCTCATTGTCTTTGCTTGAAGGTTTATTGACTGCATCCTCTTCATCAGTACCTACATATAGAAATAATAAAAAAAATTCTACAAAAAAGAATTGTAAGCAATTTCATTAGCAAATTACCAAATTGAACATTCCCAGAGTTTGACTCATTGTCTGTGTGTTCTGGAGTCTTGGACAATGCTTTAGTGCGAATATCCTCCATCATTGCATGCGTGAACACATTAGGGTACAATCGAATGAGCATCTCCCGTGTCACAAGGCACTCATTCAAAATGGCCTTCATCATGTGTGAACTTTCAGTTTTGGTTGTCGCCACAACAGCTAACTTATCTTTAGCATCTTCGCGTTTCGGTGTTCGCATAATATTACGCTTCACCCATAATTGTTCTTGATCACTCCACTTATACCCAATAGTTTCTGTGATTGTTTTCATGTCAAATTCCGCTTTGGGGTTTGTATCTCATCTGTAAGGTCCACCGAAAAATGCTTGAATACCTTAGTCAGGCACATCCCGTACGGAATACATCTTTCTTTCTTGCTTCTCTGAGCTGCAACCATATGGTCAATCAACAAGGCTGGCATGTTCATCCGCACCTTTTTAAGCATGCAATACATAACCCACATGTCGAGAAAGGTGATTGAAGACTTTCTCCCTCCGCGACTTACGTATGTTTGCATTAAAATCAAGTGAAGAAGCCGAGTTGGCATTGGAAGTTGATCCATTTTAGGCTTTTTTTCTAAATATGAATCATCATCCATGAGCACAAGCTTGATGCTTTCTTCCCTATTGAAATGATTGCATGTACTCCACTTGTTCCCTGGAAAATCATGAACACGCGATGATGGAAGTTGTAAAATATATGAAATGGTGTCAACATCAAGTTGTATCTCCTTCCCCTTGACCCAAGTGCAAATGACCCTTGGTTCTTTGTTTGCATGGTCATAGTGAGTGTAGAAGTGACGGACAAGTGTAGGGTATATGGTCTCCTTTTCAGCGAGTAACTTATCCCAGCCCTGAAATGCGAACCATTCCTTTAGAAAGGTAACACCTCCCTGRTGGAATGAATGGAAATTGACAACCCTCCCCCACCGCAATTTCTCGTATGCCATAAACAGAGTTGTAATGTCTGCAGTAGTGGATAGTTTTAAAATTTAAATCTGCGATTGGCATTGCCGCAAGATCAACGATTCACTAGTGGAAAAATTACTATTTGTAACGCCCTATTTGTAACGGACAATAGTAATGTTTGTTACAAAAAATATATTTGTAACGGACATAAGTAAATGTTCGTTACAAATAATAGTATTTGTAACGAACAAAAATAGTGTCCGTTATAAATAATTGGATGTTCGTTACAAATAGGTGGATTTTATAATCTGAAATGCATATTTGTAACGGACATCGATTTTGACTGTTACAATTAATCCACACCCATGATACTTTTACCCAAACAAATTAAAATTCCCCAAAACAAATTACTCGAACTGAAACAAAACCCAAAACCCCTCGAACTAAAAAACCCCAAAACCCTAGGAAGCTTGACTATTGCTTTCTGCTTTGGGCGACGGTGACGGCGATAGCGTTGGGCTATCAGGCGGTGGTCGACGGCGTTGGGCACGGCGGTTTGCTGCTGGTTGTTGCGGGTTGTTGTAGGTTGCGCGCTGCTGTGGGTTGTTGCTGGTTGTTATGGGTTGTTGCTGGTTCTTCTTCGATTTCAAATTGCGCTGGTTTTTCTTCGATTTCAGCTTCTTTTCAACTCGAAAGTCTTCCGATTGAGGACACTCTCTCGAATTTTTACTCCGATGTTCTTCCTCAAACAATCGACGGTTGTTGTGACGATTCTTTCGATTTTCAAATTTCGGAGGTGAGGTTTATTCAAATTTGTTACCTTTTATTTCTGCAATTTGCTTAATTCCTGTGTATCATGTGAAAATGTCGGTGAATTCTAGCTTTTTAGTGTTTTCTGTGTCGTTTCATGTCTATGAAGTATGTTCGAATGTTTGTATCAGTTGATTCAGTTGTTTATTTTGAATTTCTAATAACTTTTCTTTTGTTAGATCATTTACATGCTTTGATATAGTAGAAATTGCTGAATTTCTGGAAATTTTGAGCTCAGTTGATGAAATTTAGAGCTCCTAACGATTCGTTGATGGCGTTTCATTTGAGATTTTTTATAGTATTCGAAGTGGATATTAGTATATTACAAGTAATTGTGATAAATCTCATATTTGTGCCACAATAATAAGTTCTAATGTTTGAATGGAATAAGGATTTTTGCCACAATTCTGATAAAGGATTTTTGTGTTCGGAGACCACTCAGGCCTACTGAAGAATGGAGTGTGAAGCAATCTAAGCTTTTTGTGTATTCGGAGGATGCCAAAAAAATCATTATAGCTGTTGTTTGTAGCTGTTGATTTAATTACGGGTAAACCAGTGTTTATCGGAAGGCATCTATATCCCATATCTAAGACATCTATAGTTGCTAAATTTTTCACCTTATCATGGGCTATATTGATAGCTTGTTGTAGATGGTGTGTTGTTGTAGATGATCTTTTCTATTCAAAGACATTATATGTTATGTTAATTTAAAAATATTATGCTCATTTGCTAGTTGCTACGGTTTGGACTAAAAAAAAGCTCGCGATATAGGGTGTTTCGATTCAATAAATGCTAATTAATTATATCAAAGCTTATAATACTTGTTTATGGTTTGATAGGTAGTGAAATACTATCTTTTGGCTTATAATATAGTAGTAGTGAAGCTTATAATAACACTTCTTTATTGTTTGACTTGGCCATTATAATTAGTTAGGTAAGATAAATGGCATGGATGTTTTGTCATTTGGCTTTATTAAGATAGTAGTAAAGTTCCTTAGTTTTGAACTATAATATGCTTAAGGAGTTCATTTTGCTCAAGTGTTATTTGACTCCCTACCAATGTTTGATTTTTTGTCCAGTCATCATTCCTAAACTAGGTCTGAAGTTTCTGATTATGTGGTTAGGATACTCGATGGTGTGTGATGCTTTCTATTGATTCCGACACCAAAGAAGCTCTTGATCGTTAGTCTTTATTGTTGGTTGTTGTTCATCACTCGACTTCACATAGGCTTGTTGTCCCAGCTCATAGTCACTTGGAAGTTAGAACTCTTATTTTAGATTTGCAAATAGTTAAGTGTGATATATTATATGTTTGCACATGTGAAGATGATTTAACATTTATTTGTTAAATAAGATGGTTATATAACTTAATGTTAAAATAGAAATGACAATATATATATATATATATATATATATATATATATATATATATATATATATATATATATATAAAATCACGAGTGCATCCAAGCCCTAAGAAGCTTAAATAAATGTTTTAGGACATGATCGAGCTTTAAACCCATGTAATAGGTAGAAAGTTCATAAGTTAGGCGCGAAAACCCAATAAACTCCTAAAAATGACAAAAAAAATGGTCATTTCACACACTAAATTGACGTAGGTTTGTCTAAACAAGTGCAACCAAGCCCTAGGAAGCCTTAATAAGTGTTTTAGGACATGATCGAGCTTTAAAACCATATAATAGGTAAAAATGTTATAAGRTAGGCGCGAAAACCCATAAAATGGCCAAAAATGGCCATTTCACACCCTAAAATGACGTAGGTATGTCTAAACGATTGCAACCAAGCCATAAGAAGCTTAAATAAATGTTTTAGGAAATGATTGAACTTTAAAAACCATCTAATAGGTAGAAATGTTATAAGTTAGGCGCGAAAACCCAATAAACTCCTAAAAATGACAAAAAATGGTCATTTCACACACTAAAATGATATAGGTTTGTCTAAAAAAGTGCAACTAAGCCCTAGGAAGCTTAAATAAGTGTTTTAGGACATGATCGAGCTTTAAAACCATATAATAGGTAAAAAAATTATAAGTTAGGCGCGAAAACCCATAAAATGGCCATTTCACACCCTAAAATMACGTAGGTATGTCTAAACGAGTGCATCCAAGCCCTAAGAAGCTTAAATAAATGTTTTAGGACATGATCGATCTTTAAACCCATGTAATAGGTAGAACTTTTAAAAGTTATGCGCGAAAGCCCAATAAACTCCTAAAAATGACAAAAAATGGCCATATCACACACTAAAATGACGTAGGTTTGTCTAAACGAGTGTAACCAAGCCCTAGGAAGCTTAAATAAGTGTTTTAGGACATGATCGAGCTTTAAAACCTCATAATAGGTAAAAAAAATTATAAGTTAGGCGCGAAAACCCGTGAAATGGCCATTTATGGCCATTTCACACTCTAAAATGACGTAGTTATGTCTAAATGAGTGCAACCAAGCCCTAAGAAGCTTAAATTAATGTTTTAGGACATGATCGAGCTTTAAAACCATGTAATAGGTAGAAATTTTATATGTTAGGCGCGAAAACCCATAAAATGACCAAAAATGACTATATTATCATGTGTAATTTGCTTGTCATTAGTTTTGAACCTGTTGTGCATATTTTAGTTTCATATTAATTATTATATTTTTTTGCAACCTTCTCATTAACTTATTTAATTTTTTTTATTTGTCATTAGGAGTACATTGGAAGATCGTCAAGCTACAATGACAATGAAATCAATCAGGTTCGAGAACATTGGGAAAAGTTCTTTAGGACAACAATATTATTGAAATGATTATAGTATTAGAATGCTAATTGGTATCCATATTTTGTATTATAAAATGAATCTTTTGTCGCCTTGCACATATCTTTCTATGGATACTTGAATCTATTTCAGATGTGCATATAAATCATTGTGGGATAGCTGAAATTTTTTTGTATGTTACAGGGAAATCGGAATTTTAGTATGATTTGTTCATTTTTAGGAGAGACCATGGCAAAATTTTTGTATAAATATGATTTTCCTTGTATTGATAGTGCAAAGTGGATGTTGATATTTTGGGTTGGCAAATATATGTGTGTTGGCAGGTATTTCGTAGGTGAATTACTACAAAAGACTATATATATAGCTTAGATCATATACAAAAGGCCAATATTTTTTTTTWAAAAAAAAGACTTTTTTGTAACAGACATTAAAATGTTTGTTACAAATAATGGGTTATTTGTAATGAACATTACTTGTGTCCGTTACAAATAATGGAGTATTTTTGTCAGTCCCRGCTACAAATAACCTTGTATTTGTAACGGACTTCAGCAAAGGTTAGTTTACATTTTTCGCCAAATTTCTCCTACTATTTTACTTTTTGTCAGTCCCCGCTGCAAATAACCTTGTATTTTGTTGAATTCAACTGTTGTTGTTAGATTATTTGAACTAACAATTGTAGATTATTTGAATTCAACTGTGCATCTACACTCATATGTTAATCCCATTGAAAGTAATTTCCATTAATTTTGAGATTTGTTGTTTTTTGGAAAGCCTAAAAATGAAAGTTGGCCATTACTAGTTATATATCTTGTTATATTGTCCTTTTTTGATCTTAGTAAGTGGTAAAACAAAAACGTTTAAATTGTTTGTTTTAGCTTGGTGTCAATTTTTGGGATTATTGGAATAATTGATTATAGAGTAACAATTGAATTAAACAATTGTGGAATTTAACCGCATTAAAATAACAATTGAATTAAACAATTGTAGATATATACCTTGGTATATCACTTAAAACTGTGCAAAACTACACTTTTTTGGAATCTCTTGCTAGATTATTTGAATTAACAATTGTAGTTACCAATTGTGAGTTTAATAATCGAATGATAAATCACTCAAAACGTGTAAATTGTCTGTTTTAGTTTGGTGTCAAATTTTGGGATTGTTGGAATTTTTAATTATGCAAAATTTTATAGAGTAACACTGCTGACTGCTGGATTGGTTTCAATAATTTGTTTGACATTCTTCTATAATCATCTGTTTTGATGTTTTGTAGGATCAATTTTCATGAGTTCTTGAATTGATCTATTTGCATATGTTTAGCTAGTTAGTATAAATTGTCTAATAAAAATAATAGAACATTCATGTGTGCTTTTACCTTGTTCAAGCCTCAGTCATGAACCGTCGGAGTGAATGAAGCAGAGTTTAAGTTGCTTGAACACCTGTGTGAGCCTGTTTTTATGTTGTTATGCTATGAGCCTATGATTGACTGTTCTAGATGGCACACTCGGTTAAGCAACTTAGGTAAAAAGATAGTTATATAATAACCACCACCTAAGTTGTTGAACCGAGTGTGCCATCCAGAACACATTATACTTGCCCAAAAGTATTAACAGATTTTTTTGCCAAGTTAATAATGGATATCACATTATATGATGTTCTTTTGAAAAAAAAAACTATCGTAGCTAGCTCGTCGATGTATCTCTCATTCCCTTAGCATTTTGGACATTAGATATTTGTGATGCCCTGTTCAAGGTGCCTCTGGCATGTGTTTTATTTACATTCTTTTGGATTAGACTTATAACAAGTTGGTCATACCTGAATTGTGTAGTGATTTTGATAATGTGGTTTAATGTGCGTGGTTTGAAGTATCCACCACTATGTATGGTAATTATGCTCCCTAGTTACGGATAAAATTGAATCGTTGTTAGTCAGTTATGTAATTCATAAATATGTTTTGTCTGATTATGGTTTTGTGATCATTTTCTTCTTGCAATGTGACAATAATGGGAGTCAAGCAAAGAGCAAGGAGACACCCCAAACAGGTACCGAGGGATGAGGAAGACGGTAGTGGAAAAAAGCGGAAAGCACCCATGGAGAAGAAAGACGAAAACCCTCGTCCAGCAAGTCGTCGACACTTAACAAGGGGCAACACTGCAACAGAATAGGCTGCAAAAGGAAAGGCAGAAACACCAAATACGGGTTCCCAAAAGAAGGGGAAGGCGAATGAGAAGGCAGCCTTTTTTGGTTCGGCATTTGAAGGAACTTTTAGCACACATTTCCGAAAAAAAGCATACAATAATCTGTAATTAAATGTTCAAGGAAATAGGAAAATTGCCCTTGGACGAGCTCTGAACTTTGAGTCCCTTGAAGAGGCACGAGCCACGAGCCACATATATAAAGAATTGGTTTCAGTACCAGCAGTGGCATGAGCTCCTAACTGTGAAAGAGCTTATATACCCGGAGTTGGTTCGGCAGTTCTACACTCACTTCGAGTCGAGGAGTGAACCAAGGGTCATCAATACTTGGGTGAAGGGGAAGGAAATACATTTGGATGCGGACATTCTGGCAGAAATTTTTAAAATTCCAGCTGCGGGGTTGTTTGATTATCCGGGGCAAAAGTAGAGTACGACTGACCACTTTGACCGTCAAGACTGCATCAATCAAGTCCTCATGGACAAAGACACGGACCTAACTGAAAATCTTGAGATGGATCAGCTTCCATTTCCAACCCGACTCCTTCACCTCATCCTCATGAACTCGTTTATCGGTCGCAGAGGGAGAAAGTCTTCCATTACTTTCCTCGACATGTCCGTGATGTACTGCATTCTTAAACAGAAAAGGTACAACATGCCAGCAATGATGATCAAGTACATGCTATTGGCACATAAAAACCCTAAGCATACTTCTCTCCCATATGGTATGTGGTTGACTCGGGTTTTCAAGTACTTTAAAGTTGACCTTATCAAAGAGGTGTCGGAATCAAATGCAGAATCAGATTTCAGCATATTAACCATAACAAACAACCTGGGCTATGTTTGGGATGAACATGTTGGAGAATATAAGAAGAAGGACATCGAGCGTGCGCCAAAACGCAAGGAAACCGTTTCTAAGAAAGACGCTCACAAGGCTCGGGAAGCTTTAAAATAATATGGTGATTTGCTTAACTCTTTTGGTATGCATTTTTTACCTTGCGATTTGTTACAATGGTTTACCGTGTTGATTGATTTTTTACTGTTAGACTTAGCATAATTTTATTTGTGTGTGCATTTTTGGTGCAATAAGGTGGCACTGATGAAGAAGGCGATGTGAACAAGCCAGGAGGACATGATCAGAACGAGACAGGAGCCGAACCAGTAGGAGGAAATTATGAAACTGATTCTGGAAATGAAGAATTRTCATCTTGATATGCTTTGTAGTTGATGATATGGAATTGTCTTTTTATCAGATGATGCCATGCATTGTTATCGAAAATGGGCCTTTATGTGCTCCCTGATCAATGCACAACAGGGTTTTTTTGGGGTGCAGATCAAAGCACTCTTGTTACTAAATTGAACCTCGTGTGTATGTATGAATTTAATGACTCTTATGTATGAACTAATGTAGTTAGGTTTGTATGTATTAATTTATGTGTGTCCAAAAGAATAATATAGACTCAATTTGATTACAGATAATATAGACTCAATTTGATTATCAAATTGATTATAGTCTATAATATAGATAATCTATAATATAGATACATAAATCTGTATTACAGTCTATATTATAGATAATCTGTATTAATTTATGTGTGTCCATAAGAATAATATGTACAGATAATCAAATTGAGTCTATATTATTATAAGAAAATGCCCAAAAAATTTAACCCATATTGTCTGTCATGAACCTTTAAAACAATACTAATTTTATTAATGATGCACATCTGATTATTTCAATGAAACTACAGTGTGTATATGGAAATAAACTTAAATGGGCAAGGATATTACCTAAAAATATTAAATACTTGTATGAGAAAGGCTTTTTAGAATGCAATTACCGCATTATAGTATGGCCATTACCTAGTTATGTTGTGTAAGGCTACATTAGTCTTTTGGAATGACTAGGGGTCTTCCTAAGTGATTAGTGTCCATGCGATCTTTTCCTTTAATAATATAGACTCAATTTGATTATCTGTAATAACCAAAAGAAATTATAATATATGTTCTTTATATAAGGGTGTTTAAATGCCA
Organism: Bassia scoparia; assembly: GCA_008642245.1. Taxonomy (NCBI): domain Eukaryota; kingdom Viridiplantae; phylum Streptophyta; class Magnoliopsida; order Caryophyllales; family Amaranthaceae; genus Bassia; species Bassia scoparia. The sequence continues at coordinate 26,686 of SNQN01000307.1, forward strand.
AGGTTATGAAAATTATAGCCGGACACATAAAAGGATATTACCATAAATCGATGTAGCTAGAATAAATCTTTTGGAATGATAGTGTCCTATCAATCTATGGCTCGAATATAGCATGAATTTTTCCAATTATCACTTTGCATGCAGTGTCACATCACAATCTCTATTATTTTACCTTTCTACCCTTCAAAGTGAGTTTAATTACTATACTACAAATAAAACTTTCCAAAAGAAAAAAATCAATCAATTCAAATTATTTTATTATTTGTCAAAGAAAGTAAATTTTGACAATTAATTTAAAAATGAAGGATCTTTGCAGTTATAATAGGCATTAATATAAGGATTTTTTTGTCAACAACTACCCACATTTGGGACTTTTTTAGAAAAAACTACCCACATTTCATTTAATTAAAAAAAACTACCCACTTTTCCAAAAACCATTATAAAAACCTACCAATGTTGTTTTCAGGCTGCTGGAATACCTCCTCCGGTCAGTGAGCCCCACATGTCCCTCCAAAAACCCAGCCTAACCTACGGTAATTACCTATCTACCCCTCAATTAAACCCACCAACTCCCTCTTTAATATTCTAACCCACAAACTCTCATTCACTCATCTTCCTCCTACAAGCATCACTGTAGTGTGACCTGAGGTCCAGTCCATGCACCACCACCCTCCAACCGCCCTTGCACAACCGCAACCCTCGTCTCCCTCTCTACCTGTCACTCGCGCCTCCCTCACAGCTACCTTTGCCTCCACCTCTTTCTCCTTCAATTCGCAGCCACCCTCGCCTCTCTCACAGCCACTCGCGCCTCCCTCGCAGCCACCTTCTCCTCCCTCGCACTACAACTCGCGCATCCCTCGCACTTCCACCTATTCCCCTCTCTAGGCTCCGTTGATTGGTAGGCCATGCAAGTGGAGAATCCGGCGTAGCAGTGGTGGTTGAAGATGGCGGTGGAAGTGGCGGATTTTCGCCAGAAAAGGCTTATCAAAAGTCGAGTTGTGGGCGTGAATGAGCAAGGTAGATGAACAAAAAAAAGGAAACAGGAAAGTAGAGATCAGAGAAAATGGTGGTAGTAAAAGTAATTAGGGTTTGAGCTATTTTGTGAATGAGAAAAAGTGAAAAGAGATTAAAGAGAGATACTGTATAATATAACCAAATATAATGTTGGGATAAGTATAAGAGCTCAATTAGTTAGTTGGAGTTTAGTAATTAGTATTGGCTGGCAGCTCTACCTGACAACTTTTAATGATAAATTTACAGATGGATTTATGGGGAATCGAAGGAAGGAAGAAATTAGGGTTTAAAAGGGAAGAGTAGATAAGGTGGGGATTATGGGGTGGTGGTAGAGTACGGTAGGTGGTGGTTGGTTGAGGGTGGTTGACATAGAAATGGCAGATGGGAAGAACAGAGGTGAGGGAAGGGAAAGGAGAGAGGATGAAAGTAAAGGAAGAAGGAAGAAAAAATGAAATAGGAGGAAATCCAAAAAAAAGAAAAAGAAAATAGGAGTAATAAATGAGATGTGGGACCTACATGACGAAAAAGGAGAGGAAATTGAAGGAAGGGAGGGGCCCACTGATCGGAATTGGTATTGCATCCAACTGAAAACAACACTGGTGTAGGGCTTCGCCCCGCCTTAGGGGGGGCGTGACCTCTAGCTTCAGTGTCATGGAGTTGAGCCATGGAATCCGCATGTGAATGCGTTGGGGTGTGTTGTCGAATTGAGGGGATCGCCACCGTGCCTATATAGGTTATTCACGGACGCCCGAAACATTGGTGCCAAACTATAGTGCCCCAGCAAGTAGGCCATTAACGCAAAGTGTGGGTTCGGGGACGATGGGGTACGGATTGAATTCAGTAACAACTCCGCCGATGTAGGAGCCTCTACTCGGTCCTCATTTCGTAGTTTCCATAAATCAATAAGAATGAATTCAAAGACCTATTGAATTGATCATAAAGCGCACTAAATCTAATATTATTAGGTGAGTTGCTATTATAACTAAAAAGACTTGCTATAATGGACAAGGCGATCACTTGAATTGTTAGTCAATATTAATAAGGTGCCCTATACAACGGTCGTCCATGATTATCTGACTTTAATGTGACAAGCGATTAAATTCCGGTCTTGTTTTTAAACAATATATAAATATGTGGATAGAAATATATATATATAAGACATGAAACAAAGGTTAGTAAGCATGAAAATATATGTGTGTCCTTCTCACCTTGTCACTGGCAAAATAACACAAATCGTTAAAGCATAAACTAAAAGAGACGTCCTTTGATCGAATTACTAATCAAGACAAAGAAACATGTTAGTATTGACAATAAACGATATGCATATAATGATTGTGACAAGATAATGATAATAATAATAAGTGTTAATGAAAACGAATTTGAAAACATGAGTGACAACCTACATATTACATGAATCAATTAAAAGGTGAGTTTCTACATTGTGTTGATTTAATTGAAAACTCGCAAATAATTAGTCAAATTAAAAGTGACAAAAGGAATAAGTAGAGTCAAAAAAGATGTTTTAGGTGAGTAATCTCAGATTTATAACCCTATTTTCGCTTGTTGAATCGAACAGAATCGATGCTTAGAACTCAAGAACGAATGTGTTTGGAGTGTTTTGAGAGAGTGAGAGAGAGAATGCGTAAGTTAGAGACAGAGAGAGACAGAATAGAAGTGTCAGTTGAAAACCGTGTGTCTATGAAATCGTGTGTGTGGACTGAGCAAGGTAGGCAGGTATTTATAGGCACGAGGGCAAAAAACGAGGGTCGCAAAACCCTGCGTATAATGCAGAGGAGCTGCGTATATACGCAGGTGCCTGCGTATATACGCAGAGGGGCTGCGTATATATGCTTTGACCTGCGTATATAACGAGAGGGGCTGCGTATATACGCAGGCTCTGCGTATATACGCTGCCTATGCGTATATATTTTTCCAAACCTCTCGAATATTTTGATTTCCTCGATTTTATTCGTGATTTCCTTGATTCGACGCACCTAGACACCCTTGCTCCAAGCAAGGAGTTCAGAGTGTTCTGAAGGTTCACGTATTTCTGGATATTTTTTTGTGATTTTGTATTTTTTTTTTTGGTATTTCTGCGTATAAAAACTTATAAAAATCATAGAAAAATGTAGAAAAATCAAAAATATCTAAAAATACTGGTGAGTCAGAAAAATGTGAAGAATGCAATGAACACTAGAAATTATGGAGATCACCATATCAAAAATCCTAAAAATAGAAAGGAAAACCTAAAATAGAAAATAATTAAAATAAATAAAAGAAATGTTTTTGGCCCTTTTATTTGTCCTTTGCTCAATAGTTCCGAGTATGACCTCGACGTATTTTCAAATTTTCGTGAGTTCAAAGCATCTTTTCTGAGTCGAAACAATCGCGAGACGCGGTATGTTTCATCACGGATTACTCGTTTGGGGAGACACATTTAGGTGTCTACAGAAGCCCCACTTTGACTGAGTCTGGAGAGATGATGGTCTCGTAAGACGAAAGTCAAAGTATTCGATTCGGGACGGAGAGCAACTCAAGACGTTCTGCGACCCTGAGTTACCTTTTTCGCCGGTACTTGCAAAACAAAGGTTAGTTTTACCTGTAGCCGTATCCGTGCGGTCTTAGTCCTCGAGCAATCATTCTTCGTTCGGCTGACTGAGAGAAATGCAGACGCATCCATGCTTTCCGAGGAAATGAGCGTTGACTTGAAAATAATAGCCTAATTCAGGATTAAGGACTACTTTGGTGACGACATAGGTTCTGTTTTAATGTCTTGAGAAATTTGCATGCATGTTGACATGTAACTTATGACCTTGATATTGAGAGAGGGGCAGAGTCATTGATTTTGAAAGAGTCTTTGAATTCGAAAGGGCCTCGTCTGGTTTGAGATATGATTTCAGAGAGCCTTTGAATTGAAAGGGTCTTGTCTAGATCTGGTTCAAGACATGATTTGAGAGAGTCTTGTCTAGGTCTGGTTCTAGACATGATTTGAGAGAGTCTTGTCTAGGTCTGGTTCTAGACATGATTTTGAATGAGCCTTTGAATTTGAAATGAGGCATGTGTTTTGCCTAATGCTAGAGGCGAGGTAAGTGTGACCTAAGTCTGGATTGAGGTCGCAGCATAAGTCTGGTTTAATGCTAGAGGCAACTTGAAATTGAATTGTGTCAACTGGTAATTGGAAGGAGAGATGTCTAGTTCAAGATTTAGGATTACCTCGAGGGTGACATAGGTCTGGTTTTATGCCCTAGTTTTTTGAAGGATCGGTACGGTCTGGTTTCGAAAACCGAAAAAGTGACATATCTAAGTCTGGTTTAAGACATAAAAGGACGATACTAGAGTCTAATCTAGTACCAAAGTGCCAATTGAAGAGATGTCATTTGAAGAGTGACTTAAGAAAGGTGACATTTGGACGAGACTATGGGTTGACTCGGACGTGACTTGACTAACATTGGGCGAGACAGTGACTTTGATTGGAAGAGACAGGGTCCAAAAGTGATTTTTCAGGATTTCCACTTGATAGCAAAAGACTTGAACACGTAATAGGGCCTTAGGAGACAAGAAGCCCCAACTGGAATTTAAGCGAGCCATGATGACAACGAGCCCCTAGCGAGACTTTGAGACAACGTGGTTTACGGCTTAGAGTCAACATAGGGAAGGTGGATAGATTGTATGGATAAGTCCCCAACAAGATGTACTAACCCAAAGGTCAGGTGGCTTTACTTCTTTGGGATTGAGTCAATGAGTCCTTGAAGGTGACAAAGAATGAGCTATGGTTCGAGAAATAAAAAGGGTCAATTTGTGGCTAAGGGTCAAAGATGTGGCTAGATACGAGGTTGGCTAATGATGTAGGTTCAAGCATGAGTCTATGTCAGGTTCTAGATTGGCAAAACCATTATCAATTCTTAGCAAGTCAAAAGCACTCAAAAGGCCTCAAACGATTTAATGTTAATGCGGTCGAACCTCGAGAAGAGGCTTCCTACGTATCCTTACAGAGTCAGACCACCGTAGTTCTGATGATGATTTGGACAATGCCTCGTGTAGAGGGCTTTTGTGGTGGTAATGTGAGGCTGTGGTTTGAGGGTTGAAAAAGGCTTGATGTTTATGAAGTGAAACCCACGGTGTGCAAGTGTGCTTTTTGGACTCTTGCTTTTTATTTGATCTGGGCTTTGAGCTTTGGATTTGAATTTTTGATGACTTTTTGTATAGCTGGCATTTGAACTTTGATTTTTGCTTTTTTTTTCTTTTGCCCATTTACTCTTCCTTTTTTTCTTTTCTTTCTTTTGCACGTGTCTTTTTCCTACGCACCGTTTGGTCCAAAGGGTTAGGTAGATGTGGGTGATGAAAGAAAGATAGGCTAAATGATAGTGTTTGTGGCTCAAAGGGTCGCAAGGATTTTGATATGATGTGACAAAGGGAATAGAAGGGAGGGGTCATTTTGTGGAGCTGTGAAGGAAGGCCTCTCTTGGGCATTGTTCAATTTCAATAATTAAATCAGTATTAGATTAAACCAATTGTGGCCAATGAGTGTTGAGACTTGCATAGAATTAGAAATAATATTGCCAAAACAAATGAGTCATTTTATTGATGATGAAAACTGAGAAATACATGGCTTATTGTATAGCAAGAGACTACATAGACTCAAAGGACAATGAATTGAAATGATCATATAGCTTGGACTGGGACTCTATGACTCAAATCTAGAGAAGGCCCGCGCAGATCGATGACCCACGCCTTGGGGTGACTCATGAGGCTTTGATGGTAGTGGTGTTTGATGGTTTTCCAGTTGGGCAAGTAGGTATAGGATAGGCTTTTTTTTTGTGGATGATGGAGGGTTCAAGAGACATGGGCCTTTTGTGGAGTAGGGATTTGTTTGACTTCTTTGCCTCCTTGGGCCTATCACGGGGATCGTGACTGAAAAACTCCGACTTAGTGGACCCGACACTGTGTTTGAAATGGATAAGTTTGAGTGTTGATTTGAAACTGGACTTGAAAACTGGACTTGAATGGGCTAGACTAATTCAAATTTAAGGTGCTAGACTCGAGAAAGATTCAACTAAGATGGGCCTTATTTCAGAATAAGGACCTCTTAGACTACTAGCCACTTGAAATTGAATGGGCCTAGCCTTGAATCAAAGTTCCTGAGGGTCGAGTCTTATGATCGAACCTAGTTTCAGTTTTAAGGTTCTTAGATTGAAGTTAGCGAACGCTAATTTCAGATTCAAGGCTCTTTGGGTTGAACCCGTAATTCAGATTAAGGTAGGGTTCTTGAATTAAGGTTGAATTGAATTGAACTAATTTAGGTTAAAAGGTTCAAAAGGTTCGAAATTGAACCTATTTAGGTTTAAGGTTCAAAAGGTCGAATCTAAGTCAGATTAGAGATTCTGGGATTGGGATCGAATTGAGTTTGAAATTGAATTGGATTGGAATGGGCCTAATGGATATCGAACTTCAATGTCTTAACGCATGGATTAAGGGACTGGGCTTAGTTGGTGGTTAAGAATTTGTTACTGAATGAGAGTCACAAGTTAACAAGCACATTGATTGAAAACAAAATCCATTATTCACTTAAGGTCAGGATCTAAGGGAACTATAGGTCGGCTTGGTTAAGTTCTGATAGTGTACCATGCCTAAGAGTAGAGCTGGTCAATTCAACCACCACAACATTAAGTGATGTATGCCGAGATACGCCTTATATAAGCATCTAGTAACACGTGCATACGCGGCATGGGCGGGATAAGGACTTACCTTAGCCAATGCTTGATCCATTAACGCACATGCAACCAAGGTAAATTCCCCTTAAGGTGATCTCGAGCAATAGAACATGCCATATTGAGACAAGGTTGCTAGGAACATGACCCTATTCGAGAGGTCACAAGCAAAATTCAATTGATTATGAATATGGAACTACGAGACTTTCAAGTCTGTCCTCACGCAAATGGTGATTATCCCAGTGAAGTCGCCAAAACTGTAGGGCTTCGCCCCGCCTTAGGGGGGCGTGACCTCTAGCTTCAGTGTCATGGAGTTGAGCATGGAATCCGCATGTGAATGCGTTGGGGTGTGTTGTCGAATTGAGGTGAGGAGGAGGAGGTGAAAGGGCGCCACCGTGCTAATAGGTTATTTCAACGGACGCCCGAAATATTGGTGCCAAACTAGTGGCCCCACAAGTAGGTCCAGTAACCAAAGTGGGGTTCGAGACATGGTACGGATTGAATCAGTAACCCAATCCCCCCATGTAGCGGCCTCTACTCGGTCTCATTGTAGTTCCATAAATCATAAAAATTGAATTCAAAGAGCCTATTGAATTGATCTTGAAGCGCACTAATCTAATATTATTAGGGTGAGTTGCTATTATGTACAAACAATGACTTCTATAATGGACAAGGCGATCACTTGATTGTTAGTCAATATTAATAAGGTGCCTATAAACGGTCGTCCATAGATTATCTGACTTTAATGTGCAAGCGATTAAATTTCCGGTCTTGTTTAAAACATATATAAAAATGTGATAGAAAATATAATATAGTAAGACATGAAAACAAGTAGTAAGCACATGATAATATATATGTGTGTCCTTGCTCACCTGTCACTGCAATACACAAATCTTAAAGCAAAACTAAAAGACGTCCTTTGATCGAATCTAACAGAAAAGACAACATGTTAGTATTGACAATACGATATGCGTAATATGAATTGTGACAAGATAATGATATAATAATAAGTGTAATGAAAACGAATTTGAAAACATGAGTGACAATCCTACATATTTACATGAATCAATTAAAACGGTGAGTTCTTACATTGTGGTTGATTTAATTGAAACTCGCAATAATAATTAGTCAAATTAAAAGTGACAAAAGGAATTAAGTAGAGTCAAAAGATGTTTTAGGTGAGTAATCTCAGATTTATACCCTTATTTCTGCTGTTGAATCGAACAGAATCGATGCTTAGAACTCAAGAACGAATGTGTTTGGAGTGTTTTGAGAGAGTGAGAGAGAGAATGCGTAAGTTAGAGACAGAGAGAGACAGAATAGAAGTGGTCAGTTGAAAACCGTGTGTCTATGAAAATCGTGTGTGTGGACTGAGCAAGGTAGGCAGGTATTTATTAGGCACAGAGGCAAAAAACGAGGGTCGCAAACCCTGCGTATATACGCAGAGGAGCTGCGTATATACGCAGGTGCCTCGCTATATACGCAGGCTGGGCCTGCGTATATACGCAGAGGGGCTGCGTATATACGCTACGCAGGCCTCTCGTATATACGCTGCCCTATTGGCGTATATATCTTTTTTTCCAAAACCTCGAAATATTTGATTTCCTCCGATTTTATTCGTGATTTCCCTTGATTCGACGCACTAAACCTTGCTCTCCAAGCAAGGAGTTCTAGAGTGTTCTAGAAGGTTCCACGATTTCCGGAGTATTTTTTGTGTATTTTGTATTTTTTTGGTATTTTCTGCGTATAAAAACTTTATAAAAATCATAGAAAAATGTAGAAAAATCAGAAAAAATAATCTAAAAATACTGGTGACTCAGAAAAATGTGAAGAATGCAATGAAAACTAGAAAATTATGGAGATCACCAATATAAAAAATCTAAAAAGAAAGGAAAACCTAAAAATAGAAATAATTAGAAATAAATAAAGAAAATGTTTTTGCCCCTTTTATTTGTCCTTTGCTCAATAGTTCCGAGTATGACCTCACGTATTTCAATTTTCCGTGAGTTCAAAGCATCTTTTCTGAGTCGAAACAATCGCGGAACGCGGTATGGTTTCATCATCACGGATTACTCGTTTGGGGAGACACATTTAGGTGTCTACAACTGGGTAGCTATTTTTAATGGTTTTTGGGAAAAGTGAGTAAGTTTTTTTTAATAAAATGGAATGTTGCTAGTTTTTTCTAAAAAAGTCCCAATGTGGGTAGTTGTTGGCAAAAAATCCTAATATAATTGGGATTAAATTGAAATCAAATATTTATAGAGTCTTCGAGAGTATTTATATGAAATCTCTCTCTGTTTCTCTCTCTCTTCGCGTCTCTCTCTCTCTCTCTCTATATATATATATATATATATATATATATATATATATATATATATATATATATATATACATATTATATATATATTCACACACACAACACTCATTATTCTTAATAGCTAATCATGACTTGGGAGTGTGGACCTCCCGCTTAAGAAACAAAAGTTATGTGGACCTTCACTCCTGTGCTGTTGAAGGAGGGTTAATGTGGCATTTCCATGTTTCCCCAGACTTGACAAGAAATCAAAAGGGGTTGTTGCTGTTGGTGTGTAAACAAGTGGGAAATGTGTCGAAGTGGAAGGTTTGAATACTTTGAAAGAATAAGAGAAGAGAAACACTTGGTGTCTCTTGAGCAATGGTTTGATTATAACCATGTTACGATTGAAGGCAAAGATTTCTGGGGATCTATTTCTTAAGTGTTACTCTCTACTTAAATAAGTAAATTTGATAAATTTTTAGTAAAAATTGAAACTCTATATAAGAAATCATGTTAGTTATTGGTGTTATGTTTACTTTAAATGTAGCAAATAAATTACTTTGAATTTTTAGCTGATAATTTGTTGACGAGTGATTTAGAAATTAATTGATCAAACATCAAATCCTGAAATATCCCAATTTTTTGCAGGCCGCAATAATGTTGTTATCACATTAACAGTTGTTTTTACAACAGCATTAAGAAGTTTCAACGTTTGTGGAGGTTACACAATTTTGGTAATGACCTTAAACATACAAGGTCATGAACATAACATCTTTTTTCAAATTAGGGTATTAATTCTTCTAGAAACAATTCATAGCGAGGAATTTTTCCACCCAAAAAAATATTAATGGTAACAAGTCATTTTATTCTTAAAATTATATTTCTTGCCATTTTTTGAAGGGAACAAACCATAAATTGGAACATGTTAATCGTATTTTGGAGGGATTTTATGATTTTTTATTATTGGCTTGTGAACGAATGGTTGAACACGTCATTATTAGAAACAAGCTAATCATATTTTTGGAGGGAATTACACATAAAATTAATTTTTAAGTTAGCCATATTTTCTTTTGGAAAATATTCAAAATCATAGTGGGAAAATTTCCTTGTTTTATTTATGATAGAGTATATAGGTTGCTTAATTATAGGCAATATAGACTAAGTGGTGATCGTGGGAGTTAATGAATGGAAGGGAATAATTTACCAGGCTGAGAAAAAAAAATAGGCCCTTTCTCTCTCTAGATTCTCTCCCTAGAGATTATCTGTTCTCTGAGTTTCCTTTCGGGTGAAGCCATGGCTAAAACTCGATCCCAAAGAGGAAGGAAGGGTCGGGTTTCGCAATCTAAGCAGTCTAAATCTCATCACACTCAAAAGAATGCTAGTCACAAGCAACAATCGGGTGCCAAGCATAAGGGTCACGATGTGACGGTTGCTCCAACCTCCGTTGAGGCTTGGGTTTCGGACCTGGAAATCAGCTCGAAGGAGGGGGATTTCGGGGAGATTCTCTTTCCTAGGTCGTCTCTTCAAGCGATTAAACAACAATCCCAGTTACGCGTTCAATTTTTTAACATGATGTAATTTCAGGCGAAACAGAGGCTGGGTTCTGGTACGGTGGTAGAGCCTGCTGCTCCAATGCTCGTGGTCTTGCCTTCTCCCTCTGGGCCAAAGGTAATTCGTGCCCTTAATTTTGACAATGCAACTGCTGATAATGGGGATTCCATTACTCATTAGGTTAACCCTAATTTTTCTGGAAATATGAATGTTGAATCGGACTTTTTGGATGCTACGGTTCCATTGAATGCTAGAACGACTGGTACTATGACTAAACMTAAACCACAAATTGCTCTCACTGACATTAATGATGAACTTCTTTTCTGGGATACTGCTATGGTGTGTTTTATTGTTGGTGTCAAACCACCTCCATTGGTTATGAAGGGTTTCATTAAGCGTATTTGGAGTAAATGTGGCGTTGATGTGGTGGCTCCTATTGGTAATGGGGGTCATGTTGTTTGGTTTCTTGACCAAGGAGGTGTTGATTAAGCTCTCAAGAGTTTTTTCACCTTTGACAGAAAGCCTATGATTGTGAAGAAATTACATCCTATTGATGGTGTCCCTGACACAACTTTCAAACCTCTTCCTATTTGGGTGCAACTTCCTAATCTCAATGTGAAATATTGGGGTGTTTCTTGCCTCACTAAATTATTTGGAGGTATTGGCACTTTGATGAAGGTGGATGAGTATACAGCTTCGAAGAAAAGACTCAAATATGCTAGGATTTTGGTGGAGGTCCGAGTGTATCAAGATATGCCTGATTCCTTTGAATTTATTAATGAGCATGGGATTGAGGTCGCACAAAAGATTCATTAAGAATGGAAGCCTGTGTTATGCTTAAAGTGCAAGAGGCTGGGACATGAGGAGGCTCATTGTCGATGGAAACCCAAGCAAATATGGAAACCTAAGGTGGTTGAGACCAATGTCCCTAATCCTAAGCTACTGGACCCTATGGAAGGGATTGGTTCCCATGCAACTTCCAGGGATGCCTCTAAGGGGCCTGAGCAGCAACTTGTGCATGATGTACACCCCCCTGGGTTTCAACTAGTCTCTAAAGGAGGCAAATCTGCACCTAGGGTGACTGCACCCACTTTTGTCACCAATCAATTCTCAACTTTGGTTGATCATGATTTACCCGGTATTTCCTTTGTTTCTGGGGAAGCCTTGGCTTGCATGGGAGATGCTTCTGGGGGGATGACAACCCCCATCCCCAATGGATAATCTGCTCTTTTGGAACACTAGAGGGCTCAACAAGAGGGATAAACAACTGCAGGTGAGACATTTAGCACTCACCAATAATGTGAAACTGTTGTGTCTTCTAGAAACTAAGGTCAAGGCTCAAGGTTTGGGGGCTTTGTACCTAACTATTTGTCCTAGACGGTGCATCACAAGCAATCTCCCTTGGAATGGCAAGGGTAGAGTGGTTTTAGCTTGGGACCCCAAGTGTTTTCATGTGGATATTAAATTTTGATCTGATCAGTGTGTGCATTGTTATGTTGTCATTCCTCAAACTCAAAAGGCTTTTTTCTGCACCTTTGTTTATGCTCAAAATGCTAGGGAGGATAGGCTGCAGCTTTGGGATGATCTCGCTTCCCTTGCTAGGGATATACAGGAGGCATGGCTTGTTGGTGGTGATTTGAATACCTACTTCTCTAATAAAGAGAGATCTGCTCCTATGGTGGACAAGAGAGGTATGTCTGAATTTAGGGCTTGTATGAATGCTTTATCCATGGAGGATGTCAAGTTTTCTGGTAGGTTTTATACATGGACTAACAAACAAGAAGGGGATCAAAGATTGTTTACCAAGATTGATAAGGTTTTGGCGAACTCACATTGGACTCATTTATTTGATACTGCAGAGGTTACCTTCCTCCCTAAAGGTACTTTTGATCCCACCCTTGGTTTGCTTAGGTGCTATAAAGATGCCCCAGGATTGAAGACTTTCCGTTTCTTTAACATGTGGACTCAACACCCACAATTTTGTTCTATTGTTCAAAAGCACTGGAACACTCATATTCCTGGACATACTATGTTTAGAATCTTTCAAAGATTGAAGAACATGAAGGGAGACCTAAGTTTCTTGTCTATGCCACTTTGGTGAAATGTCGGGCTGCTTTGCATGAGGACCCTAGTAATCCAGTTTTGAGACAGCAGGAAAGCACAACTGCTCTTGCTTACAAGGAGGCTCATCAGCATAGTCTTGCTTTTTTGAGACAAAAAGCTAAACTGGATTGGATAGTTTCTAGTGATGAAAATACTAAGCTTTTTCACAATGCTTTGAAAACCAGGACCAGTAGGAATAGAATCAATACTATGCAACAGGCTTATTGAACTTGGCTCACTGATCCTATAGAAGTGTGTGCAACTTTTGTGTCCCATTTTTCTTTCTTCATGCAAGGAAGTATTAGTGTATCTCCTATCCGGAAGAAAATTAGGGATCAAGGACCTCTTCTTTCTACCATCGTGCAACAACAACTTAATCTTGATTTTTCTGATGAGGAGATCAAACATGCTTTCTGGTCTATTCCTATAGACAAAGCACCAGGCCTTGATGGTTATGGGAGTCGTTTTTTCAAGGCTGTCTGGAATGTTATTGGTGTTAAGATATGCCAAGCTGTGAGAAACTTTTTTTCTCAATGCCAGGGTGCTTTCATTGAGGGTAGGAGTATTATTCACAATATTCTTGTTTGCCATGATCTAGTGAACCATTATGCAAGGAAGAATACTTCTAAGGGATGTTTGTTGAAGGTTGATCTCCAATAAGCCTATGACACCATAGAGTGGGATTTCCTTGATTCTTGGATGCAGGCTCTCCATTTCCCACCTCASTTCATCATGATCATCATGGCTTGTGTTAAATCTGCTAGTTACTCTTTGTTGATTAATGGTACTTGCTAGGGGTTCTTTCATGCTAATCAGGGGTGAAACAGGGTGATCCCCTCCTCCCCCCCCCCCCTCCCTCCTTTTTGTGATTTGTATGGAGTTATTTAATCGGACTTTGCAATATGTGGGAAAGAAAAAGCTTTTTCAATTCCACTCTAGATGCAAAACCTTCAGTTGAACCACTTTGTTTTTGCTGATGACTTGCTTGTCTTCTGTAAGGGTGAACAAACTAGTGTTCAACTTCTTCTCAAGCTTTGAAACATTTTGAAGAGGTCTCCGGTCTTCAGGCTAACACTTCAAAGTCTGAACTTTAATATTCCAATATGGACAGTACTACAATGGCACTAATGTGTGAAGCTTCAGGGTTTAAACTTGGTTCATGGCCTTTCAGATATGTGGGAGCTCCCATTTGTAATAGAGCCCTCAGACTTAAAGATTGTGGTCAAATTCTTGAAAAGATGACTGCAAGGATACGTTTATGGCAGAGCAGGCATCTTTCCTTTGCAAGCACACTCCAGTTGGTGAATGATGTTTTGATGAGTGTGTGCACTTACTGGATGCAATTCCTGTTGCTTCCTGCAGGTTTATTGTATCAAATTAGTGTTATTTGTAGGAACTTTTTGTGGCATAGTATAGCAGACACCTCTAAACCAGGTTCAGTTAGCTGGGAAAATGTCTGCAAATCCAAGAAACATGGTGGTCTAGGTGTGAGGAACATCATGTTATGGAACACCATGGCTATCACTAAGCTAATTTGGCAGATTAGAGAGCATAAGGACAATTTATGGGTCAAATGGGTTCATGGTGTTTATATTAAAGGCAGCAACTGGTGGGAGTACAGGCCTAAGAGCACTACTAGTTGGATTTGGAGAGCTCTTTATAAGGCTAAGGACAAAATGACACCTTGGTTAGCTCGAGGATGGTGGCCTTCTAATGGGGGCAGGTTTAGTATTGCTATTACTTACAAAGCCATGATACATGTTCAGGATTCCCATCCCACTTGGACCTCCTTTGTATGGTGTAGATTTTCCATCCAAAAACATTGGTTTATCCTATGGTTGGCTATGTTGCAGAGGCTCCGAGTCAAACAAAGGCTCAAGCAGTATGGTGTTTCTTGTGATGATTTGTGTTGTGTTTGTGGTTTAGCTGGGGAAACCCATGACCACTTATTCTTTACCTATTCCTACAGTCAACAGGTCTGGACTGATTTGAGCACCTGGATGCACTTTGATTTTAGATGTCACAATATGCTTCATCTAAGCTGCGCTATAAGCTTAGGAGGGCAAAACAATTCCATAAAGCTCAGAGGATTGTGTGTTCAATGACAGCTTGTGCTTTTGTGTACTTCTTATTGATTGCAAGAAATGAGGCCTACTGGCATGGGAAAGTTCCTTCAGTTGTTCATACCTGTACTTTGATTAAAACAATAGTAAAGCTTAGAAGTGTTCTTCTTTTGAGAAATAGAAGAATAGCAAAATATCATGCCTTGATCAGTTGTATTTGAGCTGGTAGCCTGTTACCAGTTGTTGTTTGCTCTCCCTTGTGTAGGTAAGCCTACCTAGTAGGGTTGCTTATCCTTGGGAAGAGCTTAGGTTGTATGTTTTGATTGTGCAATATTTTCTCCTTTATTTACAAAAAAAAAAATATCTTTAATTATCCATGGCAGTTACCTTTTTTCATTGTCAAATCTTGAAAAAATATATTATACTTGTAGTTCAAAATGGGTTAAGTTCTCAAGGGACTCATATGGCCCATTGTGTCGTCATATGCATTTTGAGAGTGTTGTTTTCTAACAAGGCAATGACTAGAAATAGGAGAGGTTATTACCACAATCTTATGCAAGATTTTTGTGCGATGTTTTTCAAAAGAACAATAGTCCACCAGTCGGCTTCAATTGAGTTCTTAAATTAAAGCTTCAATGACGTGATGCAAATTCTTCCAGCATGATATTCTAGATTGTGGATATTCTCGAACATGATATGCAATATTAACTAATGGGTGATCGTTGGAGTTATTAGAGGATAGCGAATCCTTTTTAGCGGGAAATTAAATATAAATATTCCAAGTCATAATAAGGTTAGTATTTTAGGCTTTTATAAATATTCAAAGTAATAAAATCGTAAATTATATGTTTTTTTCATGGTAACCATATTTTTGGAAGAAAATATAAAAAATCATAGTGATAAAATTGGCACCCACAGAGAATTAAAATTGGCGCCCACTATTAATAAAAATTGACGCCAAAATACCTACCTATAAATATCACAATTGAACAATAAAAGTGACATATCTTCATAAATTCTATTGCCAAAATTCATTCATAATGTATGTAGAAGAAAAAATCGATCACTTATGTGACACAGTTGTAATAAGCTTGTTTGTTGCTAAATTGTTCAGCACAATAGGTGCTTATTGCATCACTGAAGTGATACGCATAATCGAAAGTCAAGAGTGTGCAGTACCCTTCATGAAAGCAATTTGCCTTTCGGAGTATGGGGGCTTTTACTTGCCAAGTCCAGATGACTCTTACAACTATTCATTTTTGTCGGCAAAAGGTTACACTTCAAACGATACACAAAGTTATCTATGTTATTATAAACTTTATTAACATTTTGTATTTTATGTTTGTTCAGATCCTCGTGGGAAAGTAGGGGATAAGGCTACACATGATCTTAACCTTGTACAATTCCGAATCTTCATGAAATACTTGTACCACTATATGGGACATAGCACACCTGAAGGAAATAGTGATTGGGCAGCAAAAGTGGATCTCTACAATATTTGAGTTGGAATTTGATTACAGTTACAAAGCAATGTGTGAGTACGACGAGAACATTGACAAGTGGTCACAAGCCCAAAAAAGAAGGTATCGGAGAATTGTTTGGCCTGTTATTGTAGATATTGTAGATCAGCAAAAGCCACCTAAAGTTGTACGTGGAGGTCCAAGATCAAAGGCCTCCAAGTACAGATATTTGAAACTAATAAAAACAGAAGAGGAAAAGGTAGAAGAAATATTCGACCTCACCATTGATGATGATCATTCAAAATCAACTTCAAACTTGGGTAATCCTAGCAAAAAAACAGAAAGTGGAAGACATCATAGACCTCACCGTTGATGAAGATCATCCAGAATCCGTTTCGGACTTCAGGAATCTCAGGAAAAAACAAAAAGTTGAAGACATCATCGACCTCACACTAATTTAATTTCTAGTGTTAGGTTATGACATTATATGTTTTTGGTTATTGCCAATCGTGTATTTATGGACGTCTTGAAGTTTAGATATCAAGCTTCATTGTTTTCTTTTTTGTTTTATGTTATTTTTTTCTATATAGAAGTTATTGCTCAAATTATTGTGAATGAAAGTGTTCAAGTTAAAGATTTATATTCTTCATTTTTTGGACGTGCCCGAATGCAGTTCATGTCAATTCCACTGTAGTTTCGTATGCATTTGTACTAGCTATTATGTACAATTCCCATAAACACTGTCTAAATTGACTTACAAAAGTTTTGAATGGATTTAGGATGTAATTCAAATGCATAAATTAAGGTTATTTATTACCATTAATAAGAGTATTATAGTAACAAATTAAGAATTGGCATCTACTCAGAGGAAAGTTGTCGTTGTCGTCTAAAACAATTAAAATAGTCAATTACATGTTTCTTTGGCAAGTTAGTGGGATGGGTAGTCAAACTGTAACCACCAACACCAAGCCCTAAAGTATTCACGTACCATACTTTTGTTAGAAAATATACAAAATCATAGCGGGAAAATTTCCTTGTTTATATTTAATAGAATATAAATATTACCATTCTTAAATAGGCTAATTGCCATAGTGCAGTTACTATCAACAATGTCTTCGGAATTAAGATTCAAAAACTTGTGTGACACAGTCTCTATTAGTTTGTTTGTGTCTTAAATGTACGAGAAGATTGGAGTGGAAGTAGTTGATGTTCTATTATACAGAATATCATGTGAAGCAGGTCTTGTGCCCTTCATGAATGCAATTTGCAAATCTGAATATGATATGTACTACCACAACTCGGGGGACCCAGGCCACTACTGTTTTACGACAGTTGGAGGTACTATTCATCGTTTTTCATTGTTGTATTTGATTTGCAACCAACTTCATGAATTATTTTTATTTGTGTTTCACATATCCTCCAGGGAAACTTGGAGATGAGGCTACACATGCTCAAGATCTACGAGAATTCAGAATGTTTATGAGATACCTTTTTGCAGTACATGGAGAAACAAGAACACATTTATTGGTGGATCCAGGATAGTCAGAATTAATCATTGAAACTTTTCGAGAAGAAAAACAACACCGGTTGAGAACATTCTTGAATTACGATGTGGATGCACCACCCGAGGAAAGAAAGAGATATAGAATGATCAATTGGCCTGTAATATGCTCTACCGATGAGAAGATAGACAATCCGCCTGTTGTTCTAGGAGGTCCGAAATGTCCTCATTCAAATAGAAAATGGAAATGGGAAGAAAACATCCCCCTCCCCGATGATAAGAAGACTGACTAAAACTTTGTGCTTAAAGTTAAGAAGATGGCAATGGCCTTACATTACTATTGTCATATACCTATGTCTTTCTCTACTATTTCCGTCTGAATACCTAGTAGTTCTAAATTTTGGAGATGTCCTTACTTTTACTGTGTTATGTCCACTTAAATGTCTCTCTTTTTTATTCAATTTCCATGAAAACAAGACATGTCAAATTAAATGCCTTGTATTATTATATGTATAAGATTAATATTACTTTACATTTAGGCAATGTCCTTAAAATACTATTGTCATATCCGTAATTCTTATTTCTCAGTCATTTCCGTGTAATGCTCCAGCTTGGCAATGTCCTTTCTTATACGATGTTATGTCCATTTGTTTGAATTATAGTAATTTATAAAAAATTCTAATAAAAGCTTAGTATTTTATTAAATTCTATTTGTGTTAAAAAATTTTAGGTKGATTTTAAGATTTTATCGTACAAACAAGTTACTATATAATGAAAGTTATCCTACATAACATATCCTGGGAAAAAATTATACCTTGTGTTATTAGAGTTTTTATGGCATTTACCAAACTTTCCTTGTGGTGATCATGGGAGTTASAAATCGAATATTTTTACTAAGAATATTTAGGTTGCTTAATTATAGAAACAGAATATTTAGGTTGCTAAATTATAGGCATTTTGCTATAAGAAATTCTCATACAAGTTAAGTTATTAGTTACAGAAATTTGGGAAAAATTTGTGAAAATTGCGTCCAAATTCAATTTCAATAGGCGTTTGAAAATTCAAATTTGTAATTGCGCCCAAATTCGTTATACGTTTGAAAATTCACATTTTTTGTCGATTTTAATTAATTATACGTTACACGTTTGAAAATTGAAATTGGTAATTATACGTTTGAAAATAGGTAATTCGTCACACGTTTGAAAATCCTCATTATTGGTAAATGGAATCACTCTTTAAATGGAATCACATTGGTAATTGGTAATTTGTAATTGGTAATTGGTCAGTACTAAGTCATTTTATACGGTTGAAAATTGACTGGCCTCTCATATTTTTCAATTTAAACATAGGCTAACAATAGGGTTTACAATTCTGATTTTCTTGATTTTCTCTGAAAAAAAGTTTCAAACCAGTCTCATTCGTCTTCATTCACTCATTATTATCTTAGTGTCGATTTTACTATTATGGCTTTAGATAGTTCGTCAAAGAATGAAGAAGACTATAGTCACTCTTCCAAAAGGTAGTTAATTATTATGCAATATAGTTTGATTCTTTATTTTTCTCTAATTATAATTATAATTATTTATGTTTATATTTTTACTTGTTATGAATTTTCAGATCTGTCTTCTTTTGAATCTGCTCCGGGATATTGTTCTAATCCTGATATTCTAATCTACCATGTCTTCCCCAAGCTTAGTGTGAAAGATAATGATCGGGTAAAACTAAGTTGCAAGTATTGGAGAATTTGGAGCACTATGAGACATCTTGCAGAATTTGAGGTTGGTTCAAAAAGTGAGAAGTTTCGAAGTTGGTTTGCTTATGACACCTTATATAATGGAGCGAAGAAATCTGAACCATGGGCTATGAATACATGGAACAAGGGAACTGACGAAGAAAAGCGTCCTTGGTTATATGAAGATATTCCTCCCTTGTATTAACTATTAGTTATTATGAACTTTTGAATGATATACTATGTATTTGTATGCTATTATGTAATATCCTTTGAACGATATAATAAGTTTTTATATGATATTACACATATTATATAATGAACTTTTAAACTTTTGAATTATCGGGGTTATGATGTCAACAACTACAAACGTACGTATAAACTGTGATGCAATTTCTAATAAAGTCTCGGCAATCACCATTATATTCACGGCTATTACCATTATACTATAATAATTTCTCATACAAGTTAAGTTATTTATCAAATTCCATTTGTCTTAAATATGCCTCTTATATTTTCGTTTCAATGAAACCACACTACAAAAAAAACTCGTTTTAGGGACGGACAAAATCCGTTCCTAAATAGGCAAAATCCGTCGCTAAAGTGATTTAGCGACGGATTTAGGGACGGATTCGGTCCGTCCCAAAAACCTTCGTCACTAAATCACTTTAGCGACGGAAATATGAAATCCGTCCCTAATCTAGGGACGGAAATTTAGGGACGGATTTAAATCTGTCCCTAATTTAGCTACGGAAAATAAAAATCCGTCCCTAACTTTAGGGACGGAAATAAAAATCCGTCTCTAAATTTAGGGACGGAAATTACAAATCCGTCCCTAAATTTAGGGATGGATTCTTATTTTCCGTCCCTAAATTTAGGGACGGATTTTGAATTTCCGTCCCAAATTAAAAACAAAAAAAAATCAGATTTTAGAGTGATTACTCTTAATCACTTCTTAACAACCCCTTCATCACCACTATTAATAGCAACTCGTCCAGCTCTTGAGAGGAATCGAACCCATGACCTCAAAGTCACCAACCAATGCCCCAACCAACTACTCCAAATACCAACTTGTATAATTTATTCAACGAAATTGGTTTATATGTACTGGTAGAATTAGCTACGGATTCTAAAATCCGTCCCTAATTTAGCTACGGATTCTAAAATCYGTCACTAATTTAGGGACGGATTTTAGAATCCGTAGCTAAATTAGGGATGGATTTTAGAATCCATAGCTAATAAATTTATGATTTTTCTTATAATAAGTTGTGTAATGGTTGAGGGAATTCAAATTCGTCCCTAATTAAGGGACGGATTTTCTGAAATCCTTCCCTAATGTAGGGACAAATATCCATCCATAAGATGCGCGTCGCAATTCCGGTCAGTTTGATATATTATGGGCCTCATTCGGACACTCGTAGAGAAAGTTATGGACAAAAAACCGCAACCTGCACATTTAGGGACGGATTTTAATTTTTCGTCTCTAATTTAGGGACGGATTTTAATTTTCCGTCCCTAATTTAGAGACGGAAAATTAAAWTCCGTCTCTAATTTAGKGACGGAAAATTAAAATACGTCCCTAAATTTTCCACTCTTTTTTCCTCAAATGATATTATAAATTTAGGGACGGATTTCAGATCCGTCCCTAATTTAGGGACGGATTAAAAAATCCATCCCTAATTTAGGGATGGATTTTCTGAATCCGTCCCTAATTTAGGGACGGATCTATGAATCCGTCGCTAATTAGGGACGGATTTTTAATCCGTCCCTAATTAGGGACGGATTCCAAAATCCGTTCCTAAATTAGGGACGGATTTGAATCCGTCCCTAAACATCCGTCACTATACGAGCTTTTTTTTGTAGTGTCATACCTTGGTAGTTTCAAGACTTTAATTCGTTCAAAGGAAAAATCTAAGTTAACTGTTATGCAAATTCGTACAAATAAATACAGGACATCACCAACTAAACGAAAGGCTATTACCATAGGTTTTGCTATGGGAAATTCTCATATAATTTATGTTGTTAATCAAATTCCAGTTGTGTTACATATAATTTGATTAACAACTTAACTTGTATGAGWATTTCATATAGAAAACATAATGGTAATATCCGTTACTATATATGGTGATTGCCTATACTTTATTTGTAGGAGTTGCATAACAGTTTATATGTAAGTTAGTAGAAAGTAAGCAACTAAAATAACGGAGAGAAAACTATATTATTTTGTGGGTTTAAAAAAATAAAGATTCATTACTTGAAACTTGAGGTGAAAATTTGAACAGTTAAAACATATACGTGAGTAAAATTATAAATGAATAGTTCTGATGAAAATAACCACAAAAAWGGGGGGAAAAAGTGAAAAAACATAAATGTGGGGAAAATGCAAAATTGATGTTGTTGATAATCGAACCCTGCTACTAAAAAAAATTAGTCACACACTATCCAAATCAAGATGCAAACGGTCGTGCTATCTAGCATTTATTGATTTTTAGTGCATGATTATTTTAATTGATTGTGAATAACTGGACTTCTGAATTGGGGGCCCAAATACGGGGCTGATCAAGTGCATGTTAAACCTGGTCAAATGAAAACTTAAGTCATTTTTTTAAAATAATGGACGACCTTTTCTATGTTTAATAGTTATTTGGTCATGCTTAGTGTAGGACGTGGGTCGCGCCCTCGCGTATAGAGGGCGCGCGGCTTGGTACTACATCGAGGTGCTTGTGCGTGGGCTTGAGCCACGGAACCCGCACGTGAGTGCGTTGGGGTAGTGTTGTCGAGTAAGGGGAGTCGCCACCGTGCCTAAAAAGGTTATTCACGGACGCCCGAAACGTTGGTGCCAAAACAATGGCCCCACGTCCAATCAAGTAACCAGTCGTGGGTTCGGGACATGGTAACGGATTGAATCAGTACCCAATCCGCCGCATTGTAGCGGCCTCTACTCGGTCTCATTGTAATTCCATTAAGCACGATTTATTGGATGCACACAACTTACAATTCGTAACCTTTTAGCGCACTAGCCTAAAGATTACTAAGTGAGTTACTATTATGTACAAACGAAGACTTCTACAATGGACAAGGCGATCGCTTTATTGTTAGTCAATATTAACAAGGTGCTTAGAAAACGGTCGTCCATGATATCTGACTTTAATGTGATACGCATAATTCCGGTCTTGTTTAAGCAATATATACAAGTGTGATAGAATATGTGCAAAACAAAACATGAAAAACAATGGTTAGTATCATAATAATGAATATATGTATTCTTCTCACCTTGTCTCTGCAAATACACAATTGTTAAAACTAAAAAGCGATGTCCTTTGATTGAATTGCTAATTAAGACAAAGAAAACGTTAGTATTGACAAGATAGAGATAATATAATAAAGGTTAGCGAAAACGAATTTAAAAGCATGAATAAAATAATCCTACATATTTACATGAGACGATTCAAAGTCGGTTTCTACATTGTGTAAATTACATTAGAACTCATAATAATGGTTAATCAAGTTAAAAGAAAGTGAAAGAGAGTTATAGGTGAGTAATCTCATAATTAAACCTCGTTTTCGCTTGTCAAAACGAATCAAAAGAACGCAAAAGACTCGTGTTTATGTGTATTTGTGAAAGAATTTGTGAATGAGAGAGAGAATGCGAATACGTATATGAATTGACTGAGTATGCTTAGATCGTAAGTTCCCTCAAAGTCGGAGGCAAAGTGTATTTATAGGCACGGAGGAAGAAAATTGAGCGTATATACGCAGGTGAGCTGCGTATATACGCTCAAAGGCTGCGTATATACGCAGCATCCTGCGTATATACGCTCCTAGGAGCGTATATACGCAGCATCCTGCGTATATACACTCCTAGGAGCGTATATACGCAGGCCTCTGCGTATATATTTTTCCCAAAATCTGAAATATTTTAATTCGGATAATTCTTTGCCATATGTCTCGTTTTCTAAGATTACGGATTATTCTAGACGCCTCCTTTCGCAAGAAAGTATATTTCTAGGAGATTCTAGAACATTCCGCGTATTTTCTAATTATTCATGTATTTTCTGCGTATTCTACGTATTTAAACATTGCAAAATTCATAGAAAATCATAGAAAAATCAGAAAAATAATTTAAAAATACTGGCGGATTCAGAAAAATGTGACGAACATGATGAAAAACAAAAAGCATGAGAATCGCCAGTGTAACTTGTTGAAAACCTTTGAGATTATCGAGAAAACCGAAAGAAAATATTTTTGCCTCGTATTTGACCTTTGACTCATAATTTCGAGTGTGACTTCACATATTTCGAGCTTCATTACGAGTTCAATTGCGTATTTTCGAGTTCGAATTAATTGCGACATGTGGTATACTTCATCATTGATTACTCATTTGGGGAGACATTTTTAGGTGTCTACAGAAGCCCCCACTTTGACTGAGTCTGAAGAGACGATAGTCTCGTAAGACGAAAGTCAAAGTATTCGATTCGGGACGGAGGCAACTCAAGACGTTCTGCGACCCTGAGTTACCCTTTTCGCCGGTACCTGCAAAACAAGGTTAGTTTTACCTGTTACCGCGCCCCATGCGGTGTTAAGCCCTTGGAATTTTTGTTGCGGGAGAAAACTCCAAAACCCGGAAGAGTGCGCGGAACTTCTTGAGCGGGAAAAGATTCCAAAAACCCGAGAGATGCTGACGGAACTTCTGTAGCGGGAGAAATTTCCAAGAACCGGAGATGTGTTGACGGAACTTCTGTAGCAGAGAAGATTCCAAGACCGAAAGATGTGTTTGCTTGAGATTTCTGTAGCGGGAGAACCATAAGACCGAAAGATGGTTGTGCTGGATTTCTGTAGCGGAGAAATCATAGACCCAAAAGATGCTTGTGCTGGATTTCTGTAGCGGGAGAAATCGTAGACCGAAGATGTTGTGTTGGATTTCTGTAGCGGGAGAAATCGTAGACCCGAAAGATGTTTGTGCTGGATTTCTGTAGCGGGAGAAATCGTAGACCCGAAAGATGGTTGCGCTGGATTTCTGTAGCGGGAGAAATCGTAGCCCGAAAGATGCTTGTGCTGGATTTCTGTAGCGGGAGAAATCGTAGACCCGAAAGATGTTTGTGCTGGATTTCTGTAGCGGGAGAAATCGTAGACCCGAAGAGTGCATATATGGAATTTTCTGGTGCGGGAGAAAGTTCCAACCCGAATGTGTAAAGGAGCTGTTAGCGCAAAGAAGCCCCCACTTTGACTGAGTCTGAAGAAAAAAAATCTCGTAAGACGACAGTCAAAGTATTGATTTGGGACGGAGAGCAACTCAAGACGTTCTGCGACCCTGAGTCACCCTTTTTCGCCGGTACTGCAAACAAGGTATTTTACCTGTTACCGGGCCCCATGCGGTTTTATGCCCTTGGAAGCGCCTAGATCCTCGGGCTGCTTTCTCCCTACGGCTGACCTTGGCTTTTCAGGAGAAAGTTGCGTGTAGCAACAATCGCGTATACGATGAATGCCGTATAGGCTATGAGTGATGATATGAAGTCCTTCGAAACGCCTCGTTCTCAGGAAACCTTCCCTACGGCTGACCTCGGCTTTTCGGGAAGAATGTTGCATGTAGCAATAATCGCGTATACGATGAATGCCCTATAGGCGTGTGAAGGCAACTGCATGTAAGATGGCCCTAGCCTTGTGTAGAGGTGGTGCAATGTGCAATGTGCAATGTGCAATGTAATGTGTTTGTGCAGGATGCATATGCATGGATGATGTATGTAAACTCAATGCGCAATGATGCTTATGAAGTGTTTGCAATGGCTATATGTGTAATGCAAGTCTATTCTTAGATCTAATGCATGAAATGACAAGGAATTGACTAATGGTAAGATGCTTTTGGATTGCGGGATGGAGCCGTCTCAAGCCCCCATTCGAGCAAAGGTGATGCTTGTGATACAAGTGAGCCCACCCATGGGGTTTGGGTGTGTGGGAATGGCTTAATTTGTGGTGTTGATGGTTGGTTTAGTGGATGAGCCCCAACTTGATCGAGGTTGGGGCAATGGCTGATGGAGTAAGGTAAGGCTAGTGAATTTTGTGGAGTCATGGGTCTTGGCTTAACCTTTTGTGGCAGTAATTGGTAAGGGATGAGGTACTGGATGTGATTTTGATTTGCCCAAATCAGTAACTCGAGCTGAATGCTGCATGAGGAAGAATATGGAGAAAATGCTACAACGCGATGCTTTGAGGAGAATGCATGATGAATGCTGCAGAGTGATAGCCTAAGGATGAGTTGAGGAGAGCCCTTAAGGTGTATGAAAGAATAGGCTAAAGGTTCAAGAATACAAGGCTAAAATTTGTGACTAAGGGTAAGTAAACGGGGAATTGATGTGGTTGGCTAGATGATGTAGGTCAAACTCGAGTCTATGTCGGGTTCTACACAGGAATTTGTGCTTCTGACTTTAAGGGAATCAAACTTTATGAGAGAGTGGACTCAGAGTGTTTTTGAGTTATTGGGTCGGACCTCGAGAAGAGGCTTCCTACGTATCCTTTTGGAATCAGATCGTCGTAGTTCTTGATGATGATTTGGACAATGCCTCGTGTGAGAGAGCTTTTGTGGTTGTAATGTGTGGCTGTGGTTTGAGGGTTGAAAAAAAGGCTTGCTGATCACGAAGTGACCCACGGTGCGCAATGTGCTTTTTAGACTTTTGCTTTTTGTTTGAATTGGGCTTTGATCTTTGGATTTGCATTGGATTTTGACATTGATTTGCATTTGAACCTTGATTTTTTGCTTTTTTGCTTTTTGCCATTTTTATTCTTCTCTTTTTTTTTCTTTTGCACATGTCTTTTCCCACGCACCGTTGG
This sequence comes from Bassia scoparia, assembly GCA_008642245.1. Lineage (NCBI taxonomy): Eukaryota > Viridiplantae > Streptophyta > Magnoliopsida > Caryophyllales > Amaranthaceae > Bassia > Bassia scoparia. The sequence goes on from SNQN01000307.1 coordinate 52,936, forward strand.
TCCAAAGGTTAGGTCGATGTGGGTGATGAAAGAATGATAGGCTGAATGATAGTGTTTATGGCTCAAAGGGTTGCAAGGATTTTGATTTGATGTGGTGAAGGGAATGGAGGGAAGAGGTTATTTTGTGGAGCTACGAAAGAAGGCCTCTCTTGGCAATGTCCATTGAATTGTGAGGTCGATTATTAATTTGATTCCATTAAAGTTATAAGCACAAACTATATGGAGGCTAAAGAGGATGAGAAAAAAGAAATTTTATTACAACAAAAGAATTTATTACATAAGGCTAATTGCAGAATTTGATCTAAACCTAATGACATAGACTCGAAATTGAGAAAGAAATGATACATAGTCTAGGGAAAGGGACTCTCCGACTCGATCCTAAAGCTAAGACTCCACTGACTCATGTGAATTGAAGAAGATCATTCTCTATGTCCCTCCAATGTCGTAGACTTTTGCGAATGTGGTAAGGCTGATACTTGAGATGATCTTTGTATTCCGGCTGGAGGCCGAAATGAAGGTCTTGACCATCTCTTCTTCAGTAGGAGCGGAGACCAGGGTGGCAGCAACTCCTCTCCATCTAGTCAGATAGGTAGTGAACCCTCGTTCTTCCCTGGTTAAGGATTTCAATCTCTCGGAAGGATGTTTGGGTCTGAATGTTACCCTTGATCTTGCCATGAACGCGTGGATGATGTCTTCCCAAGTAGCTATTTCTTTCTCAGGAAGTGAAAAGAACCACTTCTGACATATCGGTCCAAGGAAAAGGGAAAGACATTGGAAACAGGCAGAGTCAATCCCTTTAAGTGCCATGGTGGTCTTAAATCCCTTTATATGGAATCGAGGGTCATCAGTCGGCTTGAACTTGGGTATGTCTTCGGCTGAGAAATCCTTCGGTAGTTTGGTTGCAAGGTTGGGGTCAAGAGGAGGTTGGTCTTGGTAAAAGGTGGGTCGATGGCTTTTTGGATTGCCTTTCAAACAGCTTGTCCAAGGAAGAGCTCGAGGTCAACTCCTTGATCTTAGCTTCAGCTGTTGAACTTGCTCGGCAAGCTTTTGGAGCTTTTCTTGTTGGGAGGCCATTTTGTGGTGTTAAGGCTGATGGGTAATGAAGGTCGGAGGAAGGTTAGGTTTGGATTGGGCTGAGGGCTCAAACTCTTTGGGTCGAGCAAGGCTATGGAGACGGCTTCACCTGTTTCAAAAAGAAATAAACCCTTAGTGAACTTCCTTGGTCATTATTGAATACATGGATGCAGATGCAAATGCATGTCCTAATTCATGGTCACTTTCTGAATGAATGTATGAATCAAGGTGCCTTCGTTTTTTGAATTTTTTTGATTTTTTTTTGTTTTTTGATTTTTTGCTTTTTTTCCGCTTTTTTTTTTTTTTGAAAGGGCACCAAACGACATTGGGATGTATGATATGCATGTGCCTAAAGAGGTTAGGGTCACGCCTAGAGGTCGAGCCTATGTTGGCTGAAGGTAAGGTCAATCCTAATGTGAGTCTAAAGTCAACGTCTAAGGTCAAAGTCTGTGCCTACCCTAGTAGTCAAGGGTCAAGACCTAAGGTTCAAAGTCTGTGTGGACTAAGGTCGAAAGTTTGAAGGACAAAGTCTAGTGACTATGGTCACAGACTAAGGTAGAGGTCAACTAAAGTCACTATGGCTATGAAATGCATGATGTGAATAAAAGATGACCATGGACTATATGAAAGTGTTGTGTTAAGGTCTAGAACTGTACAATGGCTAGGACCCATACATGCACATATATACAAGACACGTGATGACAAGTCAACTATGGTCGGTCTAGGTTAAGTCAGAGAGTGTACCACGCCTAAGGGCAGAGCTTGGTCCAGTTTTTCACCACTTGCAATTAGCGATGTATGGCCAAGATACCCCTTATGCACACGCATCAGTAACACGTGCACACACGCATGGGCGGGATAGGACTTGCCTTAGCCATGCGATCAATTAACCACATGCAGCCAAGGTAATATCCCCCCTTATGGTAGTCTCGAGCATAGAACATGCCCATAGTGAGACCAAGGAGCCTAAGGGCGACCTTATTCGAAAGGTCACATGCATAATGAAAATCCAATAAACGTGATGATGGAATTACGAGACTTTTCAAGTCTGTCCACTTCACCTAACGGTGATTATCCCCAGTGAAGTCGCCAAATTGTAGGACGTGGGCCGCGCCCTCGCGTATAGCGGGCGCGCGGCTTGGTACTACATCGAGGTGCTTGTGCGTGGGCTTGAGCCACGGAACCGCACGTGAGTGCGTTGGGGTAGTGTTGTCGAGTAAGGGGAGTCGCACCTGTGCCTAAAAAGGTTATTCACGGACGCCCGAAACGTTGGTGCCAAAACAATGGCCCACGTCCATCAAGTAACAGTCGTGGGTTCGGGGACATGGTACGGATTGAATCAGTAACCCAATCCGCCCGCATGTAGCGGCCTCTACTCGGTCTCATTGTAATTCCATTAAGCACGATTTATTGGATGCACACAACTTACATATTCGTAACCTTATTAGCGCACTAGCCCTAAAGAACTAAGTGAGTTACTATTATGTACAAACGAAGACTTCTACAATGGACAAGGCGATCGCTTTATTGTTAGTCAATATTAACAAGGTGCTTAGAAAACGGTCGTCCATGATTATCTGACTTTAATGTGATACGCATAATTTCCGGTCTTGTTTAAGCAATATATACAAGTGTGATAGAATATGTGCAAAACAAAACATGAAAAACAATGGTTAGTAATCATAATAATGAATATATGTATTCTTCTCACCTTGTCTCTGCATACACAAATTGTTAAAAACTAAAAAGCGATGTCCTTTGATTGAATTGCTAATTAAGACAAAGAAAAACGTTAGTATTGACAAGATAGAGATAATAATAATAGGTTAGCGAAAACGAATTTAAAGCATGAATAAAATAATCCTACATATTTACATGAGACGATTCAAAGTCGGTTTCTACATTGTGTAAATTACATTAGAACTCATAATAAGGTTAATCAAGTTAAAAGAAGTGAAAGAGAGTTATAGGTGAGTAATCTCATAATTAAACCTCGTTTTCGCTGTCAAACGAATCAAAAGAACGCAAAGACTCGTGTTTATGTGTATTTGTGAAAGAATTTTGTGAATGAGAGAGAGAATGCGAATACGTATATGAATTGACTGAGTATGCTTAGATCGTAAGTTCCCCTCAAAGTCGGAGGCAAAGTGTATTTAATAGGCACGGAGGAAAAAATTGAGCGTATATACGCAGGTGAGCTGCGTATATACGCTCAAGAGCTGCGTATATACGCAGCATCCTGCGTATATACGCTCCTAGGAGCGTATATACGCAGCATCCTGCGTATATAACGCTCCTAGGAGCGTATATACGCAGGCCTCGCATATATTTTTCCAAAAATCTGAAATATTTTATTCGGAATAATTCTTTGCCATATGTCTCGATTTTCTAAGATTACGGATTATTCTAGACGCCTCCTTTCGCAAGAAAGTATATTTCTGGGAGATTCTAGAACATTCCGCGTATTTTCTAATTATTCATGTATTTTCTGCGTATTCTGCTATTTAAACATTGCAAATTCATAGAAAATCATAGAAAAATCAGAAAAATAATTTAAAATACTGGCGATTCAGAAAATGTGACGAACATGATGAAAACAAAAAGCATGAGAATCGCCAGTGTAACTTGTTTGAAAACCTTTGAGATTATCGAGAAACCGAAAGAAAATATTTTGCCTCGTATTTGACCTTTGACTCATAATTTCGAGTGTGACTTCACATATTTCGAGCTTCATTACGAGTTCAACTGCGTATTTTCGAGTTTGAATTAATTGCGACATTTGGTATACTTCATCATTGATTACTCATTTGGGGAGACATTTTTAGGTGTCTACACTTAGTAACTAATATGGTCAGTACCATAGTACCTTTTTTTAAGCCTGCGTTTTATTTAAAATTTCATGTTTAATTTTTTTCGGTTATGTCCATCGTACATTTTGGCTATGACCTGAAAACAAATTTTGACGCAAACCCATAAATATGTAGCGGTTACCATGAACATGCGTCTTCTTCTTCCTTGGGCCATATGCATTGAAGCTCCATTAACACCAGCGACTGACGACGTAGGTGATAGCTTGATTATAATTGTCCAAAAAATCAACAAAAATTCACGGGATAGCATTCCAATTTTCAACAAAAAATCAACCAGAATCGGAGCTTTKATCGGAGCTTTGATGGAGCTTTGACGACCCTTTGATCGGAGCTCTGTCGGCCCTTTGACCGGCGCTCCGTCGGCCCTTTGATCGGAGCTCCGTCGACCCTTTGATGGAACTCTGATGGGAAGTTAATTTAAGGTTTTCAGTATTTTCTTATTTTTTAGAAATTAATTTTGTAATTTTGAAAAATAATTTCTGTAATATCGAAAAATAATTTATGAATTTTCGAAATTAAATTTTTGAAATTCGAAAAACAATTTAAGAATTTACAAAATTAATTTTGCTGAAAATAAAAAAAAACATACTAAGAATAATGAAATAAGGAAAAAAAAACTAAAATTACCATAATTGACTTTCTCAATTGTTGACTAATTGTCAACGGTTGATTATATGCTGCATTCCTATTGGTTGTATTCTCATTGTTGTGGTAGTCCATTCTCAATGGACTATTGTAAAATTTTTATTTGGAGAGTGAACTAATCTCCCGTATGAGTTTACATAAGTACCTCGATGGACAGTATCCCTCCCAACTAGAATCAAATAATTGACAGGCTGCAAATCTCAAATCATTTCCACCCACATATATACCAAAATGATTAAAGTATTTTCATATGATTTAATAATTATTCTCCGTACATATTTGGTCGACCTCATGGACAATTTAATATATAAAAAATTTTAATAATTTGATGATCACATACATAATTAATGCATTAATTAATTAAACATATATACAAGCGTAACTTGTTTGAAATTCTAAAGAGAAGGTGCCACACTGCTACATGCCTACATTTATACTTGTATTCTACATTAGTTTTTTAATTAATTATGGTGGCATGACATCCACAAGAACTTACGAATGATGAATAATAAAATAACCACATACAAGTTTTTTCATATACTAATAATGTATTAATTAATTAATTATTATTCTGAATGATAATGTAGTTATATAATTTTAGCAGAAACTGCATGTATCCTAATTTAAAGGAGGAGGGTTGAATAGACCAACAAGCCAACGATGATGAATTGATGATGATAAAAAAGAGTAGCTTAAATGCACATTCGCCGAGGCTTGTGTCGCAACAACAATKGCAATATGCCATTTTCGCAGCAACTTTGTCTCATCCCACTGTTTTTCTCACTCATCAAGTGGTTCTTGTATTGAGTCCAACTCCATCTTCCATTCTGGGAGAACATCATACTTACTACTTAGATTCCCTTTATAATGTTAGTTCGTTATACGTTATCATCCCATGAACGTAGACATACATTCAAGCATGTGTTTGTTATATCGTAGACTCCCACCCATGATACTCTATACACCTTTTTCTATCTACTAACATGTGTTTCCTATTAGTTGTTTGTTATTTACAAATAAAAATTTATTATTAGCGGTATTTCATTATTTTTTATTTCTTATTAGGAGAGTGGTGTATATTGCAAGGTGGGAAGGGGTCTATCTAATAATTTGCGGTGTTTCTGTGCATGTGTAAGATGGCACTGACCCTGGCCGGCCCAAATTACGCCATAGCCCAACATGAAAAAAGCACCACAACACATGGACACAAGTTTGCTAGGCATGATCAACATGACACGTTAGTTATTGTAATAGATGTTGTAATTGAAGAAACAAGTGTTGCCTATTGATTGCTAAAACATTGTATTGCACACATCTTTTGTAGCAATAACCATACCTAATGGTTGAATTCTTCTTCACAAAATTGGTTGCATCATCCATGTTGTCCATGCTTTCCTCCTTAGCCTTCTTCGATCTTCCAAAAGCATTGCTGGCCTTTGACCCACAACCCTTCTTACAACCACCCTTGGTCTGGCACACGTTTTTTTTTTTATATAGTGTCTAATTAAATCCGACACATTTAAGATGGATTTAGATGTAGTGGAGTTTTTTAACAACTCTATCGAGTAGAGTTTAATCCTAACCATATACGAAGTATTTTAAAATCAAGGGCTGATTTGTGGGAAAGAGATGAAAAAAGTGAGTGAGGACTTTTTTAGAAAAGATAAAGTGATATTTTTAATAAAGAATATGTAAGTCATTGAATTGATTTCTTAATCAATAGTTAGGATTCATTAAACTTGTTCTTATAAACTCTACTTGGTAGAYTTCTTATAAACTCTACTAGATCTAAAGCCAGTTGAGATATGTGAGTTCGCGCATATTCGACATTTTATATGTTAGTTTATGCGTAGTTACGTCGGCCCATGTGCATCTGTGGTCTTCTCAAATATGAAAAAAATATGAAACCCTGCAAACCAAGGTCTAACGGAGATGTAGCGTATATCGATTAGCAAAACACCAGTAAGTTGACCCAAACTCCAACACGAGACTCAGGACACTGCCCTTAGTACAACATGTGTACAACCGATGCTTGATAGCCGTCGAACAAAAGACATAGACTTAACCAAGGTCTTCTACTTATAACAAAAAGAGCTAAGGGAAGAGATCCAAAAGCCTAGTATTGGGATAAGAAGATACCCAAATCTCAAAGGACACCATTATTAAAATTAAAGTGAAGGAACCTAAAAAGAGTGAATCTACTCAAGACGAAAAGAAAACCGCAAACGGCAACGACATCATCACAACCCCAATCACGACCGTCCGAGATTTTGACAATCGGAACGAGGAATAAAGAGAGTATCGAAACCGACACCCTCCCTCAAACCGCTACCTCAAAAAACCACCAAGGGAGAGATACGAAAGAGATGCCCTAGTTGAACCCACTCGCGCTAGCAAAACGGCTCAAAGTAAAAAAAATAAAAAAAAAGGGGGGGGGGGACTCACCGGCGGCAAGGAAGGGGCGCAGCCCAGCCCCTATGGGTGAGTCCCGGCAAACCGAAAGCAAGAAATGGGCCGAGGGAGATGAGGGAATGAGGGAGAACAAACAAAGAAAAACCCTAAAAAGGGACTCTCAAACCCTACCTCTCTCGAGAGAGAGAAGGGACTATAAATGTGATCTAATATCCTATCATAGGTAGTCTTAATTTTTAGATTTATTTGTATTATAAACAAGGCCAAGTTTAATCAATAATATACAGTTTAGAGTTTTCAGTTTTCATTAAAAAAATATAACCTTCTTTATTTATTCAAGGGAAAAACTTGTGAGTTCTGTGGTGTGTCTGGGAATTCGCTTGATTAACTACTTAGGTATGGTTATTCCTTCTTTGGAGTTGGTCCCACATTGTGAGTTAAGATCCTTTAAATCTCGTGGTGTGTCCGGGGGTTGGGGGTTAATTCTCAATAGTTCGTTTTAAGTGTTTGCGTTTCCAAATTTGTGAGAATCTAGCTTATAAATCCACATCAAATTGGTATCAGAGACCGGTTATTCGATCAACTATTCAGGCGCTTTATTCGCAATTTCCAGATTTGTACACAGCTTTTCAAGGTTTGTGCACAACTTTGAATGCTTTTTTCTCATTCGTTTCTTAAGCTTTTCAGGTGATTTTTTAAATTGGATAATTGTCTGTCTTCTTTCTACCTGCAAATTTGAGAAATTTTTAAGATAGTTTGCTATCTGGAGGTTGGATCTTTTTTCCAATGTGGTCAAATTCGAAACAGTTTTGAGCAGTCTGAGGTAAAAAAAATTAAACTGCGATTAATTGATTTTGAATTTGCACACAAAAATTTGGTCTGGTTTTAAGTGATCTAGAGGGACAACTATACAAAATTTCTGCTTAAAAGGAGTTGATTTGGTTCAGATTATATCCTTTGAATTTTTTCTAGGGTTTTGAGGAGTTCGTGCAAGATATGGAACAAGATTATGGAAGGTATGTCAAGCTCCATGATCTACCAGTTTTTGATGCAAGATTCAAACCTAAGAAAGTTTCTTTATTAGGTGAGACAACTTCATCGTTTCTTTCAATAATTTAAGGAATATGATGATCAAACTAGTTTTAGGGTTGTCGTTCCTAAATTGAATAAACATGCATCCCTTTGGTATGAAAATATGAAACAAAAAAGGAAAAKAAAGGATAAATCCAAAATTAGATCATGGGTTAAATAGACATCCAAAATTATTGAAAATTTTGTTCCAAAAGAGTTGAATCGCAAAAGTTACATAAAGATGTCAACTTTAGTCCAAGGAAGTATGAGCATCAAAGAATATATAAAAGAATTTGAAAGGTTAACATTTTTATATCATATTGAAGAAAGGGAACGAAAAAAGATGGCTCATTTTCAAAGGGTTTTACATACGAATATCTCTCAAAAACTTATTCTTTATTATTTCGATGATTTTAAGGATATGTGTTATAAAGCTTTGAGGATTGAGAAATAACAAAACAAGTTGAGGAGGTGAGAGTTGATGTGGGACCTTGGAGCACGCAAACAAAACAATTAATGATTAAACTCGACAAAAGGATATGATTTGTCATGTCACACAACAAGATCGAGTTGAAAAGGACAAAGAGAGTCAAGAATTTGATATCTATGTCAATCAAGAAGATCATATGTTATTCATACGAATAATGTTACATTCTCATGTTGGAGATGACCCGAGAAAAGGGGAAAGCTATTTCGTACTATAGCTCGTGTTCCACACAAGGGTTGTATAGTGGTCATAAATAGTCGTTCGTACACTAATGTTGTTTCATAAGAAAATGGTGGATAAATCGAGTCTTCCCACAAGGACACATCCAAGGCCATACAGATTGAATTGGGTGGATGATTCTACTGATCTCAAGGTTCAAAAACAAGCTTTGGTAAGTTTTTCTATAGGCACTTACAAAGATGAAATTGGTGTGATATCTTTCCTATGAATGCTTATCATCTTTTACTTGGGAGACCATGACAATTTGATCAAAAGGTAATACATGAGGGTGAGGCAGACATTTGTATTGTTGTGATGGGTAGAAAGAAATACAGGTTGCACCCTACTACAAGCAAGCAACGACCAGAGGAGAGTATCAAAGAAGATATATGTAATTTCTCCCTTAATTCTAACAAAATTGAACAAGAAAACAATGTTATTTCTCCTCTCATTTATGAGCAAATACAAGGTTGAGACTTAGGCTTCTACAAATGATTTGTCTTTGAGTTTTAATGCGCCCAATGAGCTTGTACAAGGAGTTGCACCATGTAAGAAAATTTTAGTACAATAATCACTATAGTCAAAATTAAAATAGAAGAATCTGCTACATAGAAATCTTCTATTCCTTTACGTAATGATGAAATTCCATCGCTCACAAAACTGAATTATTCTTTTCCATGTCCATCTATTGAAAATTAAACTATGTTCATGTGAATCCAAAAGAATTACAAATAATTTATGCCACACAACATGACATAGAAACATAACTTCATCTCAAAATTGACCCTTATCAAGTTGAAATCTTTGAAAGATGGAAAACATTTGTAAAGAACAATGAGGCGGTTTGTTGATTCATATCTAGAGGTCACCACTTCACAGCTCCCATTTGTCTGTTCATGTTGTTGAGGTACTTCCTCCGTTACATAATACTTGCAACTGTTGTATTAGCAAACTTCCCAATTTAAAATAAGATAATTGTATATTAGGTGGGATATTATTGTAGTGGTCCCAAAAAATAGTATAATTATGGGTTAGATGGAATATTAATGTAGTGGTCCAAAAAAATAAGGTAATTGTGGGATGGCTAGGATTTTTGCCTTTAAAAAATTTACTGAATAAGGAAAGTCGTACAATTGTTGCAAGTTTTACGTTACACCCAAAATTAGAAATTGTTGTATGTTTTTCGTTACGGAGGGAGTACAATTTGAGGAACGAACAATTCAACTATACCCTATTATGGAGTGTTGCATATGGATGGTTTCATGTAGGGGTATTAAAACGGGTTGTCAGTGAAGTTTTGGGTTTACCCAAACAGTTTGGGTTCATTTTGATTCAAACTCCAACGGGTTATTTTGGTCGAACAAACCAATTCAGTTCAGTTTGGGCCAATTTCGGGGACGGGCCAAACAGTTTACTTCTTTTTCAGGAGCAGTTTAGTTCAATCTCATGACATTAGAGGTCAGGACGAAATCAGTTTGGTCTGAAAAAAGTTCAGACTTTTAGAGTAAACTCCCATGAACGGATTGTGTTCGGGTTGCTCGGGAGATTTATTTATATATTAGGTATCTTCTTTACTTATTAGTTTGTAGGTTATGTATTACAACTTATTCTTTTGAAAATTAGAAGTATAAGGTAGACTCTTTAACTAATAAGATGTTTTATTATTGAAGTTATGGTGTTTTAGGCTTAATGTTATTTTGAAACTATATAATTAAGATTATAGAAAATTGGAATTGCAAGTGATTACAATATTAGATAATATGGTTAAAATAAGTTGGGTTGATTTCAGCTCGGATTTAATTATGTAACGGGTTGATGATAGTTCAGTTCAATTCAGTTTCAATTATGTAACGGGTTGATAACAATTCAGTTCAGTTTAGGTTTATTCATAGTATTAGCAGTTTAATTACAAGTCAACTTCAGTTCAAGCTAATTTCGATTTAGTTTCAGTTCATTTCAGGTTAGAATTTTTCAGGTTAAAAAGAGTTTAGGTCACTTTTAGTTTAGTTATTCAATTTCAGGTTATGGGTCACTTTCAATTCAAGTTATTTTGGTTCAGGTTGAAAAGAATTCAATTAACCCACTGGGTTGCAACCCAAACTAACACACCTAGTTGCATGGTTCGTTACTACCAAACTTGAGGCAAGTTTTTTCAAGACAAGGAGAATGATCTGGATACAAATCGGAATATTATAATTAGCATTATATTATTATTATTAATATTATTATTATTATTATTGTTATTGTTATTATTATTATTATTATTATTGACAGATAAAATAAGATTATCTAGGTATTTTTAACGAAAATACCCAGATTATATCTATATTATATCCAAGTTAAAGATATAGATAATATTTGTTAATTAGCATATTTAATTCCAGTTTGCTAGGATAATTACTTCATTTTGTTAGAATATTTAATTTTAGTTTGTTAGAATTAGATATAATTAGTTATTAGATGGATATATTTAGTTGTTACATGGATATGATCTAATATCTTATCATAGGTAGTTTTTCAGATTTATTTGTATTAAAAATAGGACCGAGTTTAATCAATAATATAAAGTTTAGAGTTTTCAATTTCATTTAGAAAATATAACCTTCTTTATTTATTTAAGGAAAAGCCTTGTGAGATCTGTGGTGTGTCTGGGAATTCGCTTAATTAACTACTTAGGTGTAGTTGTTCCTTCTTTGGAGTTGTTCCCTCTTTGTGAGTTAAGATCCTTTGAATCTTGTGGTGTGTTCGGCGGTTTGGAGTTAATTTCCAATTGTTCGTTTTTAGTGTTTGTGTTTCTAGGTTTGTGAGCATGTAGCTTATTGAGAGAATATTTGCCGTAAATTATTATTGATTGATAATTTACATTATATACAACCTTAATTAGGTTAAATTAGGGATTTACAAATATACAAATAAAATAAAATAATTCTACCCTAATTATTTACATAATAAGAATATATTCTCATATATTCTATCACACCCTCGCAGTCGAAACGGGAGGTTTACGAACATTGAGACTGTCCCGAAAATCATCAAATAACACCTATGGGAGACTCTTCGTAAATATGTCAGCAATCTGGTTGCGAGAGGGAACATGAAAAACACGCACTTCACCCCTTTGAACTTTTTCACGAACAAAGTGAATGTCCATTTCTATGTGTTTAGTCCGTTGATGCTGAACTGGATTACTGGACAAATAAATAGCACTGACATTATCACAATACACAATAGTCGCCTTAGAGAGTGGACAACGCAACTCAAGCAATAAATTGCGAATCCAACACGACTCCGAAACCACATTGGCAACACCACGATACTCCGCCTCARCGCTAGACTTAGACAAAGTAGGTTGYCGTTTGGACGACCAKGAAATCAAATTGTCACCAAGAAAAACACAGTAACCCRAAGTAGAACGACGAGTGTCAGGACACCCACYCCAATCAGCATCYGTGTAAGAGACAAGTGAAGACAYARATGACTTGTAYAGATGCAGGCCRTAACCAGAAGTACCCTGAAGATATCGAATAATACGTTTCAAAGCATTCATATGGGAAACCATGGGAGCATGCATGAACAAGCAAACCTGTTGAACAGCACAAGAAAGATCCGGACGAGTAAACGTCAAGTACTGCAATGCACCACAGAGGCGTCTATATAGGGTGGGATCAGCATAAGGAGCGCTGGTGTGAGTACTCAATTTACCTTTGGAATCAACAGGAGTATGGGAAGGCTTACAATTTGACATGCCAGCACGGGAAATGATCTCCTTTGCATAATTCTGTTGAGATAAAAACAAACCACCATTGCAACGAGACACAGCAATGCCCAAGAAATAACTAAGAACACCTAAGTCCTTCATAGCAAACTCAGAGCTAAGGCGAGATATAATGTGCTTGCGAAGAGAATCAGATGAAGCAGTGATAACAATATCATCCACATAAAGAAGAAAATACGCAGTTGCATTACCATGATGATAAAAGAACAAAGAAGTGTCGGACTTACTGTGAACAAAACCAATGGATTCCACAAAAGTAGCAAATCGATGATACCAAGCCCGAGGTGCCTGCTTAAGACCATAAAGAGACTTACGAAGAAGACATACATGATTCGGACGAGCAGGATCCCTGAAACCTAGAGGTTGATACATATACACAGTTTCATTCAAATGACCATGTAAAAACACATTCTTAACATCAAGTTGATGAATGGACCAAGATTTAGACAGAGCAATGCTAAGAACCATGCGAATCGTAGCCGGTTTAACAACCGGACTAAAAGTCTCATCACAATCAATCCCCTCACGTTGAGTTTTACCATCCCCAACCAAACGAGCCTTATACCTCTCAAACGAACCATCGGATTTCGTTTTATGCCGAAAAATCCAAAGAGACCGAATGACATTAGCATTATGTGGACGCGGGACTAATTCCCATGTCCCATTTTCAATAAGAGCATCATATTCGTCCTGCATAGCAACTTTCCAATTAGGGTCACGGAGAGCATGAATTGGATTTTTCGGAATGGGAGATAAGGAAGTCGTGGAAGAAAGAGCATGATATTTCGGATTGGGTTTAAAAATACCATGTTTACTTCGAGTAGTCATGGGATGAAGAGAAGAGGGAGTGGAAGGAGTGGGTTGTGAATTACTAGAAGTGTGCTGGGAGGAAGTAGTCGGCCCAGTAGGAGAATGGGAAAGAGATGAGGAAGAGAAAACAAGCCCAGCAGGAGAGTGAGGCCCAGAGACAAGCGGCCCAGATGGCAATGGGGATCCGGCTTGCAAAACAGAAGGCCCAATGTTGGATTGATGTGACCCAGCGGGCTCTGGCAAATCATTGGGCCGAGCAGAAGGAGAGAAGGGAGGCCCATTGGGCGCTGGCATCCCATTGGGCTGAGCAGAAGCATGTGTTTGGGCATGTGTTTGGGCTATATGTGGATTGAACACCTGTTTGACAAGTGGATTGTCAAGAATTGAGTCAAAAGACCCGAGGAAATTATAAGAACTAGAAGTAGGAGTATGAATTTTGGCGAAAGGAAACACGGACTCATCAAACCAAACGTGCCTAGCAATTATAATTTTGTTGCTCGACATATCATAGCACTTGTAACCCCGATGATTAGAAGGATACCCAAGAAAGACACATGGAGTGGAGCGCGATTGAAGCTTGTGAATTTTGGCGGAGGGAAAAAGAGGAAAACACAAGCAACCAAAGACACGAAGATGAGTATAATCAGGAGTACGATGATATAGGATTTGAGTGGGAGAGTGATAATTGAGCAACTTAGTAGGTAGAAGATTATGAAGATAAGTCGCCAGAGCCAAAGCATGATGCCAAAAAGATGGAGGCATAGAAGCATGAAACAAAAGAGTACGAACAATATTATTAATTGTTTTTATTTTCCGTTCGGCCTTGCCATTTTGTGGCGACGTATGAGGACAAGAAAAGCGGAAAGTCATGCCATTTTGGCGACAAAAATTAGTGAAAGGATTATTATCAAACTCACGACCATTGTCACATTGAAAAGCTTTGACGTCACGCTCAAATTGAGTCTTAATATATGTTCGAATTTAAAGAAACAAATTAAATACTTGAGACTTGGCAGATATAGGAAAAGTCCAAAGAAAATTTGTATAATCATCAAGAAAAAGAACATAATATTTATGACCATGAGAGCTCACAACAGGAGATGTCCACAAATCACTATGCAAAATATCAAAAGGCATAACAGTATGAGATGTGGAATCAGAAAAAAGGAGTTTTTATTAATTTGCCCAAGGGGCAAGAGTAACAAACATTAGAAGAAGATTTATTACATTCAATAAGCTGATTACGACATAAAGAATGTAAAATATTATTGCCAGGATGTCCTAAACGAGAGTGCCACAAATCAGGAGAGATAGCTGCAAAAGCAGAAGGAGAAGACGACGAAATGGAAGAGTTGGCTAGGAAAGGATAGAGACCCCCACTGCTATTACATCTCACTAGAGTGCTCCCCGTCTTCAAATCCTTCACAAAAAACCCAAACGGATCAAATTCAATAGAGACATTATTATCAGTTGTGAATTTGCGAACGGAAATGAGATTTTTGACTATTTTAGGAACATGAAGGACATTTTTGAGCTGAAGAGTATTTTGGTTTAGGGAAGTATGACCATAACCCTTAATCGGAATGTTGCTACCATTACCAACAATAACAGAATTATTATTATGATTGCTCAAATTAAAATAGGGAGAGAGAGTACCTGCAGAAGAAGTCATATGAGAAGTAGCGCCCGTGTCCATGTAATAAGTCGGATCAGTCAAGGACATCGTGTACATGGCTTGCTCAATATTAGTGGTCACATAAGAAGCATCATTAGCAGGTGATATAAAAGAATCAGTAGGAGTATAATTACCAACAAATAAAGCATGTGGAGGACGAGGCCCAAGCACACCCGGTTGAGACTGGGCTGGACCAGGCCTGACAGCAGCCCATTGGGTCGGGGCTGGACCTCGAGTTGGATACGGACAGGGGGCAGCAGGCCAGGGAGCAGGAGGCCAGTAGGCCCATGGAGGAGGAGAGGCCCAATAAGGCTGTTGAGACGCGTAACCAGAAGCAGAAGACGCAGCAAAGGGCATCGAATTTACACGCAAGGCAGGTTGTTGGTGGCCTTGGTGCTGCGGATTATGGGGTCGATTGCCGCGACCCTTTCCACCGCCCTTACCCCTACCAGACTTCCGACCACCACCACCACGCGAGGGACCACCTTTGGCAGATCATTGTTCGTCCAAAACAGAGGAGGACGAAGCAGCCACAACATGTGCTTCGTCGCGGCTCTCAACAGCAAGATCAGCTGCATTGCTTTGCTCCTCTAATTCGAGCATCGAACGCAACTCATCAAAGGGAGGCAAAGGCTTGAGATGTCGAACCGAAGTCCGGAAAGCACGGTACTCATCAGACAGCCCCTTCAACAATTGCAAGGCCATACGGTTGTCTGAGACTTTGTCTCCGACATTCTTCAAGCAGTCAGCTAAATACTTGAGCCGCATACAGTACGATTTAACATCGTTAAATTGTTCGAGTTTGGTATTACTGAATTGAGAGTCAAGAGTCAAGGCACGAGAGGACTTGTTATTGTGAAAAAAAATTCAATTCGTCGCCACGCATTAAGAGCACGATCATCAGCATCAAGAACAGAATTTAGAAGATCTTTAGAAATCGTACCGTAAATCCACTGACGAACGATGTCGTCAAGCCGTTGCCAAGCGGCTTTGTCACTAGAATCAGTAAGCGGCTCTCCATCGACGGTTGGTACAATATGGTCGATCACCAAGAACGCACGGCAATGGAGGGTGAAAAGAGTAGACCAAGTGTTAAATTCCGTACGCGCATAATCAAGAGTAACCGGAACATGTTGACGGATATTAGTGACGAGGGTAGCCGGGTGCGTGAATCTTGGGTTCCCCAGCCATGGCAGCCGTGAGGCAGTTTGAACAGAAAAGAAAAAGAAAGAAAAGAGGGGAAGAAGATAGAAAGCGGAAGCAAAGTCGTAGATGTGAAACCTAGACTCGTGATACCATGAGAGAATATTTGCCGTAAATTATTATTGATTGATAATTTACATTATATACAACCTTGATTAGGTTAAATTAGGGATTTACAAATATACAAATAAAATAAAATAATTCTACCCTAATTATTTACCTAATAAGAATATATTCTCATATATTCTATCACTTATAAATCCACATCACCTCTCGCACTTTGGCCGCCTCCACACAAAGACCCTTTCTCACTCTAGCTACTGCATACCATGTCTCTTGGATTTTTTAGGGTTTGATTGTTTGAGAATTGTGTGGGTTGCTGATTAAGTGAAATTGTGTGAAAGTGGAAAATCGAAAATATCGTGTTATAATAAACCCTTTTTACCCTTTTGAACCTTTTTTAATGATATTAAATATTTTATTAGATTTTAGATATTAGACTAATAGTTTATTAGTGTTTGACATTTTTAAAATAAATAAAATGAAAATTGAGGTATTAATATATTTTGTTCAACAATTTTTTATATATAAAAAATTTAACAAGTCTGTTCATCATGAGCTCTTAATCTAATTCATTAAACTTTAGAGCTGAGCCCGAACTTAAATCGAACTTCTATGAGACGAATTTTGATCAAACTTTGACCAAACCGAGCCCGAACAGTTCACAAATCGTTCTCGCCCTTAGTTATTCGGTTGCATGGAAACGGATGGGAACTAGTGGAACCAAAGTTTCCCATGCGTTTTCCAATTTCTAGATTTCCACAACATTGAAATGTCAGACTTAGAAATTTTCCTGTTTCATGGCTTCCAACTCATGTAGATCTACCATAATTTTTGTGGCTTCATCCAATCATCTATGAATTAACTTCTCCACATATAGTATAATGACACTAGTTCTTTTCTTTAAACCTTCTAATTTTAATTTCCATACACATTCTCATCATGTAGCTAGCTTCTAATCCATTCCATTAGCTACAATCTTAGGCTTGACTTTAAATACATTATGCGAGGACTTTGATGCATAACTATATCCATGTCTTGGCTGATGCTCCACACACTGAAATAGAGAATTATGAGCAAAATGAAGTCTATTGCAAAACTTTCATGTAAGTTGCGATTTGGGTACCCAAGTTGCAAAAGTTGCAACTTGAGTATACAAACCTAACTTTTAACTTTCATGGTAGATTACAATTAATTAGAAAAAAATGATAATTTTGCATTAAATTATAAAATTTATTTTTTTAAAAAAATGTTGCACAAAAAAGGTGTCATGATCAACCTAGTTTGTCATCACTCTCTTCAACCTAGTTCATCATCTTCAAATAACACAAAATAAATAAATATAAATAATAAATAGAAAAATCGACAAGATTAGTTAAAAATAAGGCAGGCAAAAAAATGATATTGCAACAAATAACATGATCAACAATGGAAAATAAAATTTGAATTTTTGAAAAAAAGATATTGCTTTATAGATAAAACATTATTTTATTGTACTGTAGCAGTTCGTAAAAATAAGTGCAAAACAATCAATATAATTCAAAGGATTTGAAGGACAATGAGTACGTGAAATGAGAAAAAAAATGTTTGGAGAGGAAAAAATAAACAAAATTATCATGTTTGGGTTGTTGGGAGAAGATTTATTTTATTTTCTTAACCAAATGAAATTTAACATCATATATTACAAGACTAGACCACTTTTGTTACCTTCTAAACTCAACAAATTTTTTTTTTCAAAAAATAAAATAAAATGCAGGGATTTCATTTTATTTCCAAATAATTATACTCAATAGGAAAGTTAATAGAAATTGAATTTGAGTATTCAAGTTGAAACTTTTGTTGGGTATCTAAATTGCAATTTATATATATACTTGTATATGAAAATTTACTTTTGCAATTAACTCTTGGAATGTAGTAGTTGAATGTCTCCCCATTAATTACGGTGATTACTAGACTCATTAGATGATTATAATTATACACTCCTATTTATTATTAACAAAGTTGATCAAATAATAAATAGATTTCACAAATCATTTTTTTGAAAAAATTTCAGCAAACAAATACATACCCTCCTTTTTTTGTTTAAAAAAATTGACAAATTGTTGTCTAGTGTGTATATTATTTTCAGAACATTATTTCCAAAATATTTAAATAAAATATTTCCATATGGTATCACGAGCAATACTCGTGTTATGTCAGATAACTTCAATAAAAATATTTTATAAAGATAAAAATAAATATTCAATGAATTGAGAAAGTAATTGACATGTTGATTCCTTTTTGTTAAACTAGTGTGCCCCGGCGCGCGATGCGCGTCGTGGTCCACTTTAAAATATACTTTTGTCATTTGCGAGTATCCAAATACGATATAATTACGTGTGAAGAATTCAAGGGATACKCAAATGCATATTTTAAGCTAGTTTTTGTAAGCTAGCCATAATCAATTAGGTTAATATCTTTACATGTGCATAACCCTCCACAAGTCGCGAACTCACAACGATGCAAGTCCACTCTAATTTATGCCAATTTTATTTGCAAATGATATGTAAAAATAGAGTAATCAACACATCTAAGTGAAGCAAAAAATGATTTAATATCATTAAGAGTATTACATTGCAAGTAGTTTCTTAGAAACTAAGTATACTCCGTCTCATTAATATCATGATYTGTCTCAGTCTATATTGAGAGCAAAAACTTAGAAATTCGAAAATCATAAAGCATATGACTGTCAATTACAATCAATGTAGATCGAAAGTTCGAAATTCACTATTTATTTGTTGGAAAGAAAGCATGATATTTATCAAATTGGGCATAYATCCTCAACGCACTTTCTATGTTCTCCTCTTAATCTGCTATACATGATATTTTCTTAGAAATTTGCTATACATGTTCCACCTTCAATTTGCCATGCCAAAACAAAAAATCTCATCAAATTCAATTTTCTTTTTTAAAAGATAAATGCAGAATCATAAACTCCACTAAAAAAGGTAAAACTCATAAGAAATCAGATAACAACCTAGTAAAGGAAACAATAAAATTCAAACAAATATCAAATTTATATAAAATCCAATCACAATTTTTTCATATCATCTTTTCTTATACAATTTATAATTCTATGAAAAATGATACTAAGATAACAGAACCAATTTATTACATTAGTAAAACCTCCATTTTATAACTCTGAATATCAAACAACAACTAAAGCTTGTGCGTATACAAAAGTGATCTCAACTCGAACAATCCCCTGTGCAAACAGCAGATCACTTATGTAACAAAGGATGATAAATTAGATCAGTAATGTCTGAACTTAAAGTCTAAAAAGATAAGCAAGAGATCAGTGGCAGGATACAGGTAATAAAAATGGAGCAAACCTGACGAAAGTGAGCGCGATCCCTGGTGGAAGGAGCAGAAGAAGAAGCAAAATCAGAAGCTTTGTGCTTCTTACGAGTCAGAGATTGAGAGTGCAGTAGCCTAGCCAATCTCTTCTGCCTGCTACTCCAAAAATTCTTGACATCATTATCAATTCTTCCTGCTAAATGCGTTGCCATTGTTGCCCATTTGTTCCTCAATTGTGCCTGCAATTCTATCACTATCTTCTCTTCCTCYATTGTAAACTTGCACCCACTTTTTTTTATGAAAATTGAAATAAAATAATTAAAATGTGTGAAAAAAATAAGAATAGCATAAAATCTAGTACAATTATTAAGCAATAATCCATCACATAATGATAAAGWTAAGAAAACATATWATAGCCTTTACAAACAATCAACCGACATCAATGTCTTATAAAAAAMCCCCAACATTTTCTCATTTTTTCATCCCTTTTTTCCTCTTTATGTTTCTTTCACCATATTCTATTTTCAACAAATCAACAAACACCAAATTTAAACAAGCAGGAACTTCTACGAACAAATTTAAAGCTGTAACTTGAAACAAGGATCGAAGTGTCATGCCTAGATTTAAAATAGCACATGAAACTCAAAATCTTAGTACTGAACTGAATTAGCAGCAAAGCCAAGTAAAAAGTATCTTTATGAGAKATAACACATGTCTGCAAAGTCAAGGGCACATAGTATTTTTAGGACAAAAAAATTGCAGCGATACAAAGTTTCCATAGTTACACAAGTTTCAAAGTTTCAAGAACGATACAGTCCATTCACTTCCATTTGCAAAACTTTCTATTCAAACATAAAAAAGAAAAACACAAGCGAAGCTGAAGAAAGGCTAATTGTTTGCAAACTTTATAACTAAAAAACCAGATGTACAGATAACCATCTAGTTAACCATAAGAAGTTAAAAAAAAGAACATAAAATTGAGTAATAAAAAATTAGGGCTCAATTGCAAAACTTACCTTCAGCAATTGACTAATGGGATGACCCTCGTGATGGCGACGTGGCTGAAAAGAGTTAGGTGACAGTCGTGACGCAGCGTCGGGGTGGCCACCATGAGTAGAGATCAGAACAAGGAAGGGGAAGTAGTCGTGGGAATCAGGCGACTGAAATCACAGGGCGCAAATCATCATGATAGCAATTCACAAAGCCACATCCTACAAACATACAGAATTTAGAAAATGCATTAATCCCCAAATTGAGACCCCTGATGCCACGCAACCATCCCCAAATTTTAGTTTCTTCTCAGCATTTTCTTCTACAATTGAATTTGACCCCATTTTATTATTTAAATTTATATGACGGGGATTTGATTTGGTTTTGTGAGCTTCACTTGAAATGGGGAAAGAAGTGAGATTGATGATGATTTCTCTGAAAAACGGGGTATTTTTAACGATGATTTAAGGAAATTAAGATGTTTTTTTTCTAGTATTTTGTTGTAGAGAATTCTGGCTAGATCTTTGAAACTTATTTTTAAAAATTTGTTATTATTGTTTGAATTGTGGTTGTTTCTTAATCGGAACCTAAAAGAATGTCATCTAAACTTGCAATCTTCTATCTGTTGATATGGTAGTTTTGACCATCATCAAATCTCAATCTTGATTAGACTATCCAAATCTATTATACAAGTAATACATGAGTCATGTTTTGGAGTACCAACTTAACACAACTGACCTCATCTAAACGGGGTATTTTTAACGATGATTTAAGGAAATTAAGGTGTTTTTTTTCTAGTATTTTGTTGTAGAGAATTCTGGCTAGATCTTTGAAACTTATTTTTTAAAAATTTGTTATTATTGTTTGAATTGTGGTTGTTTCTTAATCGGAACCTAAAAGAATGTCATCTAAACTTGCAATCTTCTATCTGTTGATATGGTAGTTTTGACCATCATCAAATCTCAATCTTGTTAGACTATCCAAATCTATTATACAAAGTAATACATGAGTCATGTTCTGGAGTACCAACTAACACAAGTGACCTCATTTGATTTCCCACAACATGATTATGACTGGCATGACTCGGCTTAATTACAAACAATTTACACACTCAGAAGTCGTCAAAAAACAGTAGCACACCATAATATCAAAACAGTAAGCACAACACATCCAATGGTGTGAACTGTAAATAGATGCAACAACCCAAGAATACAATATAAACTGCCAAGTTGAGATCTACCAATGGTTCACGACTGTAGACATTGCTAGCATCACCTTCCGGGTCTCCATTGCTGAACTGGAATTTCCTATAGAAATAGTTATTGAACATTAACATATAATGCGACATTTAACTTATGGACGATTTCATACTACAACAATTTAATTACTTTCTATATATAATGACAAGCCTCCACGGCACACTCCTCGTATCAAAAGGACAAAAATCGACAAGAAATTTACAAAATCAATTCTATAAATCATCATATAGTTTAAGCATAGCTAAACAAATAATACTCCATTAATTTGCATAGTTATATTGCCAAATACTAATTATGAAGCTACTGCAGGAGCACAACAACATCAAGTAACACGTTCAGCAACAAACCATACGAGAACGATTTCCTGAGCAGTGCAACACCAAACTCACCCATCCCCAAAATCGAAGACTGGCGACATGCAAAGCTCATTCCCCAGCTTCAGTAGTCTACTTCAAAATCCCACATCAGCTACAGCTTTGGACAACATGAATCCTTGGTCACGAAAAAAAGTTCAAATCACAGCTGTAAAATGCAATTCGATCAAATTATTATAGTAATTGGTGTTGGTTTAACATACTTACACCTCCTAATATTCTCATTCAATGCTTTCCCTAAATCAATCTCAGCAAATGTGTTAACAGGATTTGGCACATTTTCACCACTCACTTTAACTGAAAACAACCCAAATTGAAACCCTAGATCTACTAATACTAAAAACGAAAACCCAATAATTAACAATCAATTAAACAACAAAAACCCTAAAATTGCAACCTGTGTGTTGAGATGCCTTCTCGCGCCCCTGGGTTGCATGCGGTGATCTACGACGCACTTCAAATCGAACTTGCCTAAATCTACATCAACTAAAAATGGAGGAATGAAATTGTTGGGGAAAATCCATGGGAAACGGCAACGGAGAAAGACGATCGGGAAATTTTAGATGAAAAAAAGTGAATGGAAAGAGCAGCAAGCAAGAAAGATGTGGAAGATGAAAGAGCAGCAATCCATGGATGTCRATGATGGTTGAGCATTAGAAGAAAAATGTGGAAGAAGGAATCAGAAATGAAATGAGAAAAGGAAATATAGGTGAGGGGCAGAAGTGAAATTTGATTGAAAACATAAGGGCAAAAGTGGCAGCGCACTGTTCATTATGAACAGTAGAACGCTAAGCTGCTTTTTTTGGTTGTTAGATAATCTTGTTAATGTTATCAAACAGAATAATTTAATTTACCCCCATGTAGATCGAACACCTAATTTTGGTGTCTCCAGTCTCCACATTAGGCTCAAATGCTCAATGTATGACATATTGTACTATGATGATTGAACAAGTGGGCAGTGGCAAGGCGTATTGAGTCTCAACATAACACTTAAAGCTTCCTTTGAATCACCTTCCTGGTATGTCTCAAACTCCTAGCAAAGCTTGCCTTAAGCACTCAAACACACTCTAAGACTCTTTTCAACAATCCCTTAAAATCACAACCTCCATAAACCCCAAACAACCACAAACCATTTTCATCAAATTCAATCATCTTCAATAATCTTCAACCTCACCCAACCTCTTTTGTTCTTTTTGATCCAAAATTCTTTCAAAGAACTTCCAAAAAATTGATTTTCTAGCTTTTTAAAGATCGAAACATTCATATGTCAAGTTATGCTTTATTCAGGAAAAAAAAAACATATTAGAATAATTTGGTTTATATAAAAAAAATCAAATTAAGTCAATGGTCCGCAAATTAAGAACCAACCCACTCCSACGATCACATCCATTTTTAGTTCAAAAGCCCAACCCGCAAAGTCCGTTCTTTTTTGAGCTGGTTTGTGCAATACCTTTTAATACAAGCCTAGTTCGACCTGCTCATTTGATCACCTCTAATTTATCCCAGCACGATATAATCATCACTAGTGTGTCACGTGTTATAAAGGCCCAAAAACAAGAGCCAACGCCGGCTTATTAGGAGAGTATTGAGAAAAAAATATAAAAGTCATGTGACCAACCCATGTGTTTAATGGCCAAAAAACAAGAGTCAACCCCGAAATTTTTTTTGAGAAATTTTTAATGGTAGGTACGAATTTTTGTGGATTCTCGATGGTAGGCATGAGTTTTTTAAAATCACAGTAATAAGGATGAAGTTGTATTTCATTCTCATCCATAAGCATAATGAGGAATGTTCTGTTAAAAATTTGACCATGGTTTACACCCTCTCTCTAACTTCTTCTCCTCATCTCTTACCCACTGTAAACCACCATCTTCTCGACTAAAATGCAGAAATTCAAGCCAAAATGCAGAATTCGAATTATAAACATGAATTTGAACCATAACATTGAAGTTCGAACTCAAGCCTAGTTTTGAACTCATTATTGTAGATTTTCGAACTTAGGTTTTCAAATTTTCGCATGAAAATTTCAATTTTCAAACCCTAATTGCAAATTTTTGAGCAAACAAGTGCAGAAATCGAACAATATGGTTGCGGGCAATTGAACTAAAAAGCACATGTTCGTGTACAAATTAGCCCCATTATTATCTCACTCGAAAAACGCAAGTGTTCGCAAATTTTCCTAAAATTTTCGAAAATAAAATCAAAATAAAGAATGATTTATATTTTGGATGAATTTGAGTGATGATTTGTGAGTGTGCTTGAGTGATTTAGAGTGCAGTTGAGAGATTGATTGAGTTTAAGATTGAGGGAGAAAAGAAGAATGGCGAAGAAGAAAATGAGTGGGTTTATTTGTATTATTACAGAAGAACAACGAAGAAGAAAAGTAGTGGGCTTAAGATTTTTTTTATTTTATTAGTATTTTTTTTTTAAAGAAGAAATGAGAATGATTTTTTTAATTAGTAAATGTTTAACTATAGTTAATATTTAACATTTAGTTAACGGAAAATAAGCAATTAAGGTTACGGTTGGGAATGAAATGAAAACACATGCTTATATTTGGGACTAAAAAAAACTCACACCTATCATTGAGAATCCGTAAAACTCGTACCTAACACTGAAAATTTCCCAAATATTTTTATACTGTAGTCAACAAGAAATACAATAATTTAGGTAATTTTGTCACAAAAATTCTAATTACTAGCTTCTCATAGAAAAGTAGATAAGCTCTCAGTAATTTTGGCCAAAATTTCCAAAGATTTTAAGAACAAAAGGCAAATATATCAAGTTCAGATATTGGATCACTACGAGTCATTATAGTAAACTAGTAATGTATTGGGCATGAATACATGATGGTTGGCTTTATTATCTTGGCCCACAACATAACAACTGCACATAAATCCTAAGGTAATATACTAATATCCTAAATCCTAATTGTGCTCTATGCGCTAGTGAAACTACTACATCAGCCACCACTTGAATACTTGATAGATGGCTAAACTTCCCAATTTTCCATTTCAACTTAATTACTTCCTCCGTTTTCGAATTCTTGCAAAGGGTATTTTTTGTGAGATATAAAATATTCATTTGATGTAAGTATTTGAAAACGGAAAAAGTATGAGTTTTTGGCCTAATGATAAAGACTAATGTCTTCCGTGGGATCACAACTCTCAAGTGACAATTCATCTTTTCTACCTTGTATTTTGTATTACCTCCATTTCAAATTAATTGCAAGTGAGTCATAAAGTATTCATTTGTTACATTTAATTA
Organism: Bassia scoparia; assembly: GCA_008642245.1. Taxonomy (NCBI): domain Eukaryota; kingdom Viridiplantae; phylum Streptophyta; class Magnoliopsida; order Caryophyllales; family Amaranthaceae; genus Bassia; species Bassia scoparia. The sequence goes on from SNQN01000307.1 coordinate 78,463, forward strand.
CAAATGAAGAAAGTACAACTCTTGCAATTTTTATAAACACCGAAAAAAGATTAATCCACCGTATGTAATTTTCCTTTTTCTAATTAGAAAGTGACGGATTTGTGTACTTCGTATATATTTATCGCAAAACATTCTGGTCACATGTTTTGGAATGAGTGATGAAGTGTCTAAATAGCTTGCAAGTTACTTATACCTAATTTCAAATGTTTATGTTACTCGTATCTTTTAGAAAATACTTATTATATTGTGACCAGACAATCATATTTATTTTATTTTTTATATTTTTAGGAAGATAACTATCTTATTATAAAATGAAATTTGAGGAGCGTTATCTAACTGACAATTTTCATTGATGAATTGATATATCTATTGTTATCCGCGCACCATCTTTATTTGAGTATTGTCTTGGATTAATACTAATTACTGCGCGGATAACAAAATAATTGTGCGGATATCAGCTCCCTTTTCATGGTCGGTTACTTCACAGGTTGAAACAATCTCTATTATATAAGGGAAGGGGGGAGGAAGATGGTGTCCCCCCTCTTAAAATACGTTAATACCTTTAATGAAATTATGTGCATAAAAACTATAATATCCTTAACTAAAAAAATTATAAATTGATGKGTTAAAGTACTCCTTTTCTATTCTATTAACTTCATTGTTCTATTAAAAATTGACAATACATTTACGACGTGCGTGACTAAACTCAAATCTATCAACATTATTATAAAAATTGAATTAAGTCATACGATAATATATTTTGAATTCAAGTCAAAATTATTTACAAAATAATTAGAACTAAAATAAATTGTATTGTTAATAAGCTATTCCGAAGAATAATAATAGCAAATACTATTTCTTAAACATTTTAATTAAATAAATATTTGAGATTTTCTACAGTGTACCCCTGCAAAATTGCGTTTTCCACAAGATACCCCTATTTTTTTCCCTTCTCTAATGTACCCCTCAATTTTACTAATCTTCCACAAGCTAACCTTAATGATTAATTTTACCAAAACTAAGGTTAACTTTATTTAAAAAAAAAAACAAAAAACAAAATAAAAAAAACACAGCCACCCCCCTCCACCTACTTCGACCACCCAAACCGACCTCCTTCGACCACCTCCTTCGACCACCCCCTTCGACCACACTCTCCACCGGCCCCACCCCACTCGCCAAACCACTCCAACCCCTTCGCCACCACCAGCCCCACTCCACCGACAACCCACTCCACCGAAACCCTAAATCAATTAAAATCTTAAATTAATTCAAAACCCTTGGATGAATTTGAAAATAAACTTAGGGCTTTGATTCTTTTATAGTTTAATTGCAAAAATTTGTTTTTTATTGTGAAATTAGAATTTGATTTGTGATGTTTGTAAATTGGGGGTTTTGATTTGGGTGTCGTAAATGGGGGTTTTAATTGGGGGAACTGGTTCGATTGGGTGGGGGGTTTGATTTGGGGGTGTTCGCGACGGTTGTGGGAGGTCGGCGAGGGTGGGCAGTTTGCGAGGGTTTTATTTGAGGGAGTTCGCGAGTGATGCGCGAGAGGGAGCTGGGTGGCCGTGACTGGGTGGTGGGCACGACAGTACGTGGACGGTGGTGATGCTGGGGTGGTTGTGGGCATGGGCGGCGGTGAAGGGTGATGGTTGGGGCTGGCAGTGGGTGGTAGTGAGAAGTGACGGTTAGGAGTGACAGTGGTGGTGGAAGATTTTTTTCCTTTTTTTTAAAGTTAAATTTAATCATGTATGGTTAAAGGTAACATGAGGGTTATATTATGGAATGTTTGTAAAATTGAGGGGTACACTAAAGAAGGAAAAAAAATAGGGGTATTTTGTAGAAAATGCGATTTTGCAGGGGTACACCGTAGAAAATCCCTAAATATTTTATAATCATTTTTCATTAATTGCGATTTTCGAAGTTTAAGCATGCATCGCATACACATAAAAAACTAGTTTTCTATATGTTGTTTGTGTATGGAGAAAAAGAAATCTTGCAGCGGTGGAATTGTAGACTTTGTGATAGATGATTCGATGCGCCAATGATGGCAATGACAAATTAAGGTTATGTGCAGGGAGAGAAATGAGGCGACATGGAGGAGGAGAAAGGGGTACAATGACATGAGAGAGAGAGTGTGTGTGTAGTGGGGACTGGAGAGGAGAGAGAAAGTGGTTTGGGAGGAGTTAGAGTGGTGGCAGTTGGAGAGAGAAAGTGGCGGGGGGRAGGGCATGATTAGTGACACCCTTCAAGTGGTAGTAACCGAGCTGCGACGGTGACATCTAAATATTGTGGTGCAGCGATTGCGATTAGCAGTTAGCATTACGTTGGCATCTTATCCAACAACACATTCAATTTGGTCCCAAGTTAGCAGTACAGTCCATCTAAATATTGGGCTAAAAATCTTTCGTGAAGATGTCTGTTAGTGGTACAGCAGACAAACCATTACCATTTTCTTCATCCACTGACTAACAACTTTACTTTCTTGACCACAATACTCAATACTCCCCCATTTATTTGCTCCGCTTATATTTTCGGCTAATTACTTGGACAAAAACATGCTTAATAACTAACACAACTACTTTCTTTTTTTACCACCTAAAACCAACATTACTTCATTTTATCAAACAAAACTTTCTTCCTTAATCCTACTACACCATAAGAGCATAACAAGTTTGTTTTCGGATTCTTCCTATCCACTTGTAACAGTTTTCATGCTAACTCCTAACATCTAAACATAAAAGCCCAAACAACCTTAACAAACACATTCTCGAAAACGACTACGAAAAACCTCTGAAAAGGGAAAACTAAACTAAACTAAACTAAACAGTTATTAAAGAGGGTTTAACAAAACAAGGAAAACTCGCTCTTTGAGCGTCACAACTGACATGAGACTAAGCTAATTGTTGAAGACGGGGATGATGGGGAGTACGACAAGAAGGATGTCTCCTCTTCCTTGGGCAACTTCTCAATCTTGTTGCCCATAACCTCAGATGTTTGACATCCCAGGACCTCACTGCCAACAAAGAAGGTGTCGTCTAAGCTAATCAAATTCCCTTCCCCTTCAAAGATCATATCGATATTGTCTTCGAAACCCGGTTGATCAAATAAATCAAGGAAACTCTCATTTTCGTCGAAAGGGATATTGGGGACCAAGAGTGGGTCATAACTGCCTGCGTCCATGCAGAAGTTCCATGGATTTTCTCGGTTATCCTCTGGGTCATCCATCCTAAGCATGGATGGATTATGATCAATTGAGTTAATGAGCTTAGAGTCCTCCACCTCATGGGACGGAACATCAATTTGTTGGTCTTGTCTCACTTCTAGAATTTCTGCCAAATCTCGGTGTTTTACAGCTGGTTGATCTTGTTGCTCTTCTTCTTCTATCTTCTGTTTTGTTTGTTGCTGTTGCTGTGGTTGAGGCACTATGGGTTTTGTTTCGTTGGAATTCAATTGTGGCAATTGAACTTTTGGCGGCAGATTTTTCACACGGCCAATGTAGTTGCTAATATCAAAATTAGTCACTGCAGTTGGACCTCTGTACTGAATTGCAGCTAGATCATATGCTGCTGCAGCTTCTTCCTGTGAACCTGGAAGCAAGATTATAGCATGTTGTGTTAAACAGAGAATTATTTCAAAAATGCGTTGATCACATGTTTTCCTGCTGCTAAAATTGTAAGTTGCTCATGTAGGCTACAATAGAAAATAGAGTTGGACCATAGCATTTCTGAAAGCAATCAAATTGCATAACTGTAAGTTTGAGGTCTTTGATTCACTTCTAAAACTTTAGTATAACTACGCTAAAATTCTCAATAGTGTGACATGATTACACAAACATGAAATTCCGACAATCCACCTCATAAATTTAAAAAAGTTATGAGCATATTTTAAGAAATGGTACCGAACACTTGGACACAGTCATGTACCCATACCTCACAGCATCAGATAAGTGCTAGGCATGGATAACAAGTTAACAACTACTATCTAAACAAACACAAATTTATTAGCTTCATCGAGTTTAACTAAGAGGTCCATTACTAAACTATACAGATCAAGCAAATCCACAATACTACCAAAAATAAGGCAAACTCCAGGAGTTTGCGTTAACAGCCTGTTGTCCCTTCGATCACAACCTTTTCGGAAACTTTGGATAGGGATCGACAAAGAAAATTAAAGAACAATTGAGAAAGGGTAATGGGATATGTCTAGTTCTGTATGCCTTGTATGTTGTCAATTTTACACATGATTTTAGGGCCCCAAAAAGTAGAAAAATAAAGGAACAAACACGAAACTTCCCTTTCTAATAAGATTAGCTTTTCTTGAAGATAATATCAAAGGTAAAAGGTGTACATTAATCACAGATCATAACCAATATAAATATTAGTAGGATAGTTAGACAAGATCCAGTCAGAAGGTGAACTCCCAAGATAAGATATGCATGAAAGCAAACCACACATGTGACACATCCAAATGGGATTAACAAGTTGACCAAAACCAGTGTTTCTCCCCAAACAATCCTAAATTTGGAAGGATGAAAATCAGAAAATTATATGAATGAAATTGCGAATTCTTCGATAAAAATGAGAGGAAGCAAATAGGTGCAATCCAAACCAATTGAGTGGGGACAAAAGTAAGAAGAGTATAGTTTTTTGGGCATGATACTCCCCAACTGCTCAACAACACACCATGCTAATTTAAGGCAGGGGATTTTGCCAACTCAAATGAAACATGGGTGAGGGTCCAAACAAGCAACAAAAAGTCCCTATAATAGGTGGGAGGATGAGTTAATATTCACGCGTTTATATAAAAAAAACATTAACTTGAAGAACCAAAATTTTCTTTTTCCATCGGAGGAGAACATACCGGGTCAGTTGAGACTCGAGAGCCCCAAAAGGCCCAACCCAACAAAGATTTTGGTTCCTCACTTCCTTTTCAGTCCAAGGTTAGAGGATATAGCACGTTTTAAACTTATCATGGACCATAATTTTAGCATTAAGTCAAGACTAACGGCGGAATAATCACTCACATGATGCAGGATTCAAGGAATTTCAAAAGCTGGAATATTAATGACTAAAACAAAAGTCACAAGAAGAAATTCTTCAATGCTTTATTTAGTTGTACATGAAGTTCCCATGTGCTTAAGTAGAGTTGAGGAATGGAAGATGGTAGGCCAATATTAGCATGCATGAAGTGGCCCTATGCACTAACACCACCTCCCCTTGTTCAAAACAAATAGAATTCTCTCTTTATGATTTTCCCCCTAATTTTGAAGTGCCCATCACAATATCTCATAAAAGCTAATTTCGCAACTACTCCAGAAAATCCTTATGTAGAAAGAAAGAATTTATGGCCTACCAAATATAACAGTGAACCCAAATCTTTTTCATAAGATCGATTCCTCTCTTTAATCATCTTTAATTACTTTATTTATGTTCTTTCCAAGTCCCTGATTAATTTGACTTTTATTTTATCTTTATGCTATGGTGGCCTGGTGGGGATGCATAGCTGCATATGTAATAGTCAGGTGTGACAGGGTTTAAGCAAGGAACAGGAATCTTAGTGGATCGTAATCTTTACCTAAACCCTACCTACAATATTTAATCTTACTAATAATTATCTTCATTAACATCAGATCAAGCTAACTATTCGCAAAAGGGGGTCACAATTTTGACTCACGTGACGCCACGTGAGTCCGCAAAGGTATTTTTTTAAATTGGTGGCAGATCTAATGTACCGTACTCACCACCCTTTTGCATTATATCATATTTATATATAGTGGCATACATGGATACATATATATGATGATCATGGAAAAGTGACCAAACCAAAAGGATCTGTCCAAGTTTTTAAGTATCTTTGTCTCTCTGATTATGATAATCACATTGTCTGACCACATATATGCATGTGTGCTCGTGATCCTAAATCTCATCATACGAGAGCAAGCACGATAGGTAGTGAGGGATTAGGAGATTACTGAAAGTGCCCAAGTAGAGGTATTTGTTCCCATATACACGCCCAATTCGTGCCTCCCATCTTCCATTATGATGATGCCTACAATTGCCAAAAATAAGCAAAAATAAAATCAAGCATTGGAAGATGTTACATGAACCATGAATTAAAAAACAGAAAAACAAAGATTAGCATTTGCTCTCTCAATAAAATGTTTATTGACCACTTGACATTTATGAATTCCATAGTACCATTCACATAAAAGGGACCTATTAGTTATGGTTTTCTTTTAAATTCAACCTTTGGTATCAGTTTGTATCAGTTTTCAAAATCAACATGATTCAAAGTGGTTTGACCGACTTCAAGTTGATCAGATAATCTATATCATACCAATTATAAGTCAAAGCAGAAATAGACAACTAAAGACAGTATATAACTCTAAAATATCATGTTCTACAACATCGAAAACCTCTGTTTCTTGTACTTGTGCTTTCAGAAATGTACCTAGCCACACCGCGATATTTAGAAACACCCCTTGAAAATCCACTACTCCGTCGTCTCAATGACGCCAAGTACTCCTCCTTTGACGCATTTTGCATTTCATCAACTTCTTTTGTATAATTTTCTATCTAAAAAAAACAATGCACCATATCATAAGACAACAAATTTACATAAAATATTATTACTTGTCATTTTCTTCGCACTACATTAATTAAACTAACAACATAAACCATATTGTAATTCTTGTAAGAAGACAAATTTTCATTAAAAAAATATCATAAACTCTCATTTTCTTGGCACTACATTAATTATAGTAGCAAGAACACAAACCATACATAGCATGATGAGCAACTAGGTGAGTGTGTTGTGTCATGCAACAAGTGGAAAGAAGGTGGTGCAAGTCGCAAATTTAGATTAGCATTTAACACCTCAACATATGACAATTGACAAGACTACATTTAATTTATTTATATTTATATTAATATTTTTGGGTTGATCAAATTAAATTATGGGATTTCATATTATTATTTACTGCTTAATTAGTTGTGCTCACAAACTTAGGTACTCACAGGAAAATTTAATGTTGTTTCTGGTCCCCAGTACTTAAGTGCCGCAAGATCGTACGTTCTTGCTGCATCTACTTCGCTATCATATGCTCCTGCATTATTACCAAAAAAAAAAAATCAAAATTAATTCCTAAATTGAACAAAAACTCGTTTTTTTTTAAAAAAAAAGTTGAAAATCTACATAAGTGACGTCATAAATAATCCCAAAATGGTATAAAATCCCGTGAATACACAATGCTAAGAAAGAAAGAGTCAAGAGAGTAACAATTTTTTTTTTAAATTTGAGAGAGTTGTTATTAACGTTGCATATTTTGAGGACGAAATTAAATCGAGAAATTTGATAAATTTGGACTTACCCAAATAAACTAAGATGGCACGAACCGGCAGATGAACGTTGAGTCAGCGAGACAAATAACGCACACAAGTCAGCAACTTGGCAGAACAAACTCCAAATAACGTAAACACTTTTTTAAAATTAAAAAATAAATATAAAAAACAAAACTAACCATATTAATAATAACAGGACAAATCAAGACTAATTAATTGAGTAGCGAGAGTGTTACAGTATCATTATCACCAACCATACACTAACCAATAAATTAATTAACCGAGATTACGGATCTCCATGAAAATACTCTTATTTTTAATTAATTTGTTTTATTTTTCAGTAAAAATACAAATAAAAAATCGAGATAATTTAATTAGTTGGAAAAATAAMAGAGAAATTGAAGGATGAAATTACCTTGTCGTCCTTTTTTGTTCTGAATTTTATTCCAAGAACTTTTATCCCATAAATGCGCTTCAAATCTTCCAGTCCATCTATGCCTGTAAAAATTTCACACAATTGGCAACATGCAAATGAATCAAACCTCATAAAATCAACAAATTCGACAAATTTACCAAACAATCATGTATTGTTACCTGGTAACACCTCTGTAAATTGAGCTACGACGATTAGTGGTAGCAGTACGATTAGCAGCAGCATTATTATTGGTATCACATTTCTCGGTTTTTGGACTAATCAATGCCTTTTTCCTTCTCGTTCTCTTAGGCTTCGGCGGCTTCTCGTCTTCGTCTTCGTTGTTAATCGCATTTGCATTGAGATTACGGTGGTTGTGACAATCGACGATGCACGACGACGAAGACGACGAAGACGATGGTGAAGAAGGTGAGGGTACAACTTCTCCTGCATTTGTGATTGCTTTTGATGATGATGATGATGTTGATAACCTCTTCCTCATTATTCCAAAATTATTTTAAAAAAAAGGGAAATTGAATCTGCAAAATTGAAAATTGTTTCAAAACAACAACAATGTAATGTAGAAAGAGAGAGAATGAGGTAGTAGAATGAGCCTGTGTGTGTATATATAGTTATGAAAAAGAAAGGGATAGTTGGGTGAGATTGTAAAACTTGTTTGTATTTATCTCGCAATTAAAAACTCAAAAACGAAATTGAAGAATTTTAAAATGAAAATGAAAATGAAAAATTGAATTTGTTGTTGTTTGCCTGAGATTTTTGGTGACCAAAAGTTGTTTACCAAAACTAGGAGAAAACAAAGGAGTGAGTGACTAAGTAAGTGAAGTGAAAGAGTTTGTTGATGTGAAAATGAAAAAAAAGGGAAAAATAAAACTGAATTTATTTTTAGTTTTGGATTCTGAATTTCTGCACCTATTCTTCTGAGTTTTAGTGGGGAGGTTTTAGGGGGTGTTTTAATAAACTGTTGAGGAGAGTTAAGGGTTAATTTTTAACTCATGAGGTGAGTTAGTTTTTAACTCATGTGAGGTATTAAAGGAAAATAAAATAAGTTGGGTGTTATTGTTATTATTATGTGAAGTGAAGCCATACACTTGGGCACTTGGCTTAAGTGTTCAGCCATGCTACCAATCAGGCTTTGCTTTATACAGTGTCAAACTTTTGGAATTTGGATCTCTTTTTATTTTACTCCCTTATTATTATTTTACTCACTAAAATTTCACCTTTTTTTTGTCGTTGCTAAAATAAGATCAATGATTTTTTTWAAAAAAATAAAAATAAATACATATTAAAGTAGTTACAAATCATCAAAATGTTATATCGTGGGTCTGTTCTATTCAACTTATTTAATTCAGCTTATTTTCAGTTAGTACAGCTTTGTTGAGTTCAGTTCAGCTCAACTTAATGATTTTACTAACTAATTAATCTTAAATCACAAATACTATTATATTTACATTATGAAAGTTCGTTTGTAGTTTGCTTAACCATGTTCTTTCTATAATTCAATACATTAATCGTAAGTTAAATAACAACAATAATAATAATACCAATAATAATAATATATTAATAATTTTAATAGCAATAATAATTATTATAATAGTACACCTAATATTTAGTAATATAATCGTTTGCATAACACTAGTTATCAAAATAATAACAGATATTGATAATTGTACTAATTTTCATATATGATACTGTACAATGTATGATACATAACAATATTTGGTATACATATGCTTTAAGAATGTACTAGGAACATCTCACAATCTATGAATAATTAACAATATTAATCAATAAGTAACAATATTTATCATAAGTTAAATAATTCAGTTCAGTTCAATTGATTTCAATTAATGTAAACGGACCCTAAGTTGAACAAACATACCCTTAATCGAAACAAAATACACTCATTTGTTACATATATTCTTTTACGACGAAGGTAACATTTTCAAACATTTAATTATAATCAATTAATAATAATAATATAAAATCAATTTTATTCAATTTATTTAAATTTACCTTAAGTTATATTTTTTGAATTTATATTAACTTGTTTTTACTGAAAAGACGAATAAAATAGAGTCTCGTTTAACTAATGCGGACTATGCGAGTGAAAAAAATCGTACTCCGTACCATTGTACGAAGTACCATTTTTCAATGTAAGGAGTAATGTGTGGGAACCTCTAGAGTTATTTTTTGGGTGGAGTTGGTGGAGTTGCGAGGGTGAGAGTTTTATATAGTAATATTTTTTATTTTACTTTTATTTTTTACAGGCTGATTAATAGTAGTTATTGATTTACAAATGAAAAGTGTAAATGTACACAACTCCACCAAAAACAACTCTAGAGGATCTTGACCCAAATAATTTGCTAATATTAATGAAAAAAGAAGTCATATAGTACATGGAGCCATGGAGGTAGCATGAATCTTTAAAAAAACGATGTGTTGGAAAAACTATCTTCTAAAATCATGCTTACACAAGTTGAACTATTCCAGACTTCCAGTATTCCTTGTGTTTCCTTCCAAGGGGAGGGTATTGAGGATCCAAGTAGTAATAGTGTATTAGTTTGAACAAAATGAGAATTCTGTTGTGTAAATTTTTTACTGCTTTTTTTTTAAAAAAAAAAAATGAATTTGTTCAAAAAAATCATGATTTTCACTAGCTCAAAAAAATCATGAATTTGTTCAAAAAATTAGTTTTTATTTTTTTAAATGAAATCATGATTTTCACTAGCTGAATTAATTGCTTTCATACTCATATTTTTTCAGTATTTGCTTTCACACTAGATATACAATTATTAAGTTTTGTGCTACGTATAAGGGAAAAATAATGATTTACATCATTATAAGAGTATTGATATCATATTATCATTATAAGAGTAATATGGTAAAAAAAATTAAAAAAAAATTATTCTCTTTGTTTTAGTTTATTTTTTTACGTTTCCTTTTTTAGTGTTCTCTTTTATTTTTTTAGTTTCCTTTTTCATACTTTACTCATTAATATTACTTTTATCCCTAAAATCTCTCATATTACCTCTTTCTTATTTCCTCATTATTCTCGTTTTTCCACCTAAAAAAACTTATCTCTTCCACTCATTTTTAAATATGAAAAGATTCACTTTAATTTCAGTGCACATATGTCAACTAAATTAAAAGAATAATACAAGTTTATACCACTTTTAAGTAATACCAACATATTTTATCCAATACTAATTTCTCTTAATTAACGTACAATTTTATAAACGTAAAAAATAAATCGAAACGAAGGGAGAATACTCTATAGTCCGTACTAGAAATTAGAAGGTAGCTTTTCTCAACACACAAAAAAAAGGCAAGGGGTTAATAAGACTTAAGAGTGTTTATTGAAAAAGTTATTTGCTACTAAAACTGGATATACTTTTACATGATCATTACGGGCTTGGTTATATCTATCCATTGACTCCACTATTATTACTTTTTATTAATTTAGGTGAAAGCTCCACTATTAGTCTATTACACCTTTTACCTTCACAATTATGGTGGGCAGTTTACCCGATGAGTAAACAAAGTTTTTCCCAATTGTTACTTCCTTTATTGCCTTTTGTTTTTTCTTGTAACTCACTTTTAAGTAAAAATCTTATCAGATTAATACCAATGATTCATTTTTCTTAATTATAACTTATCAAATTTATATCTTCTCTTAAACAATAAAAAAACAAAAAGGAATAGAGAGACCATAATTATATTTTATTTTATTACTTTTTTGATTTTTTTTAGCCACAAGAGCGAAAATGAAAATCGATCTTAGAATCTTCTGAAACAAGAAGGGGAGCTTTAACCAATGAAATAGTGACCTAGAAAATGACTAAAACTGGTAAACAGATGAGATGTTAATTCTTATTACTTGAAAATAAAAAGATTCACTATATGTTAAATAGGCCCTGTAAAAATGTGTAGAAGAACCAAATACGTGTTCGCCTAGTAGTAATGAATTAATGATCAAAGCTCTATAGTCTATACAATAAATTAGAGGTTCGTTTCTTCACTGTAGTCAAGTGATCCTGCCATGATGGCTGATTTGCAAATACAATATGTAGCAGAAAATGAAATAAAGACAGTTGGTTTGATTAAGATTAGGAAATAATGATGGTGATAATAATAATTAGAAGGCGTCGGAAAATCAATGGATGAATTAATAGATGTTAGCTGGAAATGTCAGTAACTATGTGGTGGGGGGTTATTTTGGTAGCCAGAAAACATGAAAAGGGCAGGTGAAAGAGAGAACACGTGTGGGATCAAATCTGAGGAGTTAAAAAGGAGATTTGGCAATTTGCTAATCACTTTGAATGGTGCCAGCAATTCCTTATCACAAACCCAACTCACAACAAAACAAACCCAGATCTGCAGGCCATGCAAAAAACCCACCATTTATGCCCTCCTCATTCTCTATATTATGCATCTTTCTTTCTTTCTTTCTTTCTTTCTTTCTTTCTTTATGAGTTTATGCTCCATTTTCAACCTCCCAGGATCCACTCTCCCAGGCCTCCGAGTACATCGTGATCGGGCTAACTTGCTCACCTCTAGTGACGATACAACACCTGTGTACAAAATCACATCTGATGTATACAAGCCTTGAGTAAGCTTGTTCTGATGCCTCTCCTCTGAAACCAGCTTACCACTTTCAGAAGTACAGTTTAATGTGAAAGAAAAACAAACATAACTAACTTCTATGGTTCTGATTAAATTCTGTCACTTTCATTGCCAAAGGCTGAGGATGTACACAGGACCCTTTTACATTAGTGTATAGTGTATACTCATAAGTCATAACAAAGCAGATTAGCAGAAATACTATTTACCCATTAAACAGAGGAAAAGGGAGGCAATGAAAAGCCAAAACCCCCACCACATAATATCAGGCTTCCAGAATCTATTCTGCTCCTAAATGTTACCCTATCAAACAACAAATTTTCCCTAGGAACTTCACAGTTGTAATCAACAGTGTTTTTATAACTTGTACTAACCATCTGTGAGTCTTTTCTTTCTACACCACTGTCTTTGCGAAAAACTTTGACATAACTTTTAATGTCTTCTTCAAGTGACGTTGTACTAGTAGATGGCTTAGAAGTGAAAGAAAACTGTGGCTTTGTTACTGAAGTATCATAACTACTTCTATGTGAAGAATCACAATCCTCGTTATGCTGCACAACTGGTGTTCTCAGTGCATCATCCTACAGGTGAGGTTMAATCAAATGTCAGCTAACACAAAATCAACTTCCACACATATATTTTACAGAAGTGTAATCACTACCGGTGCTACATTTAGCCAAACATAACAAAGTCAAATGTTGATATACTGCTAATAAAATTGTGCAACTTTGCTTGGAACATCTCACATGTCCATGTTGCTTGTTCAAAATACTCAATACGGAAGAAATAAAAATCAAACACAAGACATGAAGAAGCAAATTTACACATTCATTTACTCCAAGTTATTTCTATTTACTTAGGAGCCATGGACTTGGTGCATAAATAGTGACACAAGAAAACAGCCAAACCAACAAAGAGAAAATTTAAGAAAGGCATCCATACTAAGGGAAAATCGCCAGTGTTGGTTTGTGGATGCAAGACAAAGGCCTCAGGACAAACCAAAACAGTGGAGGAGTGAAATACTAGGATCATAGAGAGCTCAAACGAGAAAGAGAAAGACCGAAAATGACTTAGTTCGAAGGATTTAGGAAAGATATGAAGCAAATGGAATTGCATTGGAATAAAGTTTTTTATCATAGGGGATGGAGCAAGATCTTTGTAGATGACTACATTGGATAATCACTTTTGGTTCAAGTGGCCGACCCCACGTTTGGGATGAAGCCTTTGATTGATTAATATGCATCCATTCACAACCGCAAAAACAGAGAAAACCTCAAGACCCTCACAAACACAGGGATTCATTCTCGTGAGAGAAATAAGCAGGGAGAGAAAATAAAAGAAAAAGGAAGAGAAAGGCAAAAAATATATACTAGAAAGGAGAAAGGGGCAATATATGGAACGGACCTGGCTTTCCAAAGAGAAAGCAATACCAGCTCTGCTTGGAATTTCAGGCAAGCCTATTCTTTCACTGCCTGTGCCATCAGCACTGACCAAGTTGGGTTGTAGATCCTCTATAGATGAAAATTCAGATTCATCAAATGTTGATATTGAAACACATTCATCAAAATAAGCCAACGCTTCTTCTTCCAGGTGTTTTGACATCTTCTTCCTTTCATAACTAGCCTGCACACATCTTATTTCATCAAATTAAGCCTTACAGAATGCAAACTACATGCAAAAGCATGGAATGGGTCAGGGGAGAAGATGCTCAAAGCATCGAAGGTGACTATGGACATCTTCCCAAGTTCCAACACCATCTGCCACCAACCCATGTTCATACATGAGAACAAGACCTAGCCCTAGCGACCTGGTAACACTACTAGGGGCATTAGAATATAACCTTTCTTGCTGCACGAGGTTTTTGCATAAGAGGAGTTTTTGGTTCTGGAACAATATCATTAAGCATTTCATTCAATTCAAACTCGCGATGCTCTTCAGCAGCTAACTCAGCTCGAAGTTTTCTGGCACGTTCTTCACACTGAAAGCAAACAAGCTATGTTATGCAAGTAAACAAATATGACAATAACAGAGAGATAAACCTTAAGAGTACAACAAGTGTCATTATCACAAACTAGCTAAAGGCCCAAAATAACATCACAAGCTAAAAAGGCAAAAAATTAGGGTACAATTACTATCATCAATTAGCAAAACATAGTGACACCACCGACATTGGTTTTGTTCCACCATACTCATCTGTCCACACTCCACAACATTGAAAAGAATAAACTCAAATTTGTGCGAGCAGACAAGTTAGTTTTCCACTCGAACATTTGACTTATATCCCGCTCCACCACTGACTACAAAAAAGGGCCGCATAAGAAACGGGAAAATGGGACAATGACCCGACGAGTTCACTTCTAGATGATTCACTTTTTAGACTTGAGGACATTAGGTGGGGAGAGGAGGAAACCGAAACAATGCCACTGCACCAAAGAGGCAACAATATGGAGACTGATTTCCTTTTTTAAATTATTTTTTTGAACTTTTGATGTGTTGAAAGTTGTTCTTGAACATTTGAATATTTGATGCTTTGATTTGTAGTCTTTGTTAGCTTTTGATCATGTATGTGAGTAATATGATGATTTGAAGATTAAAGTTTTGGATAGGGAATGAAGGTTTCAGATTTTGATCTTTTTTTAAAAAAAATTAAAAAAAAAAATTGGGATATTCTATTTGGCACAACTCTATTTTTGGTTTTTTTTTTCATTTTGTACAACTACTTTTTAAAACAATAAAAAATAAAAATTCCATATGGTACCATTGTAGTTAAGTCAAATTCCATACCGTAGCATTACGTTATATACAATGGTAAATGGGAGATAAATAGGGTTTACATGCATTTTTTCGATTTGCGTGCAGAAAGAATGCTTGATTAAGGTTTTAAGGGTCACTTTTGCTCTTAAGGGTCCAATTTGAGGTCTAAATTGGCAAAAATGACCTAATAATTCCTCATTTTGAAAACCTATAAATAAGTAATTTTCATGGCATGTAAATCAAAACATGCAAACCAAGGCATTATGACCCTTAAAAATCTCAAATGAGCAAATCAAGGCAAAATTCTAACCCTTCTTAACCCCCAAGGCCCAAACTAATGTTTTGCTTAATGCAATGCTAACCCTTCTTAACCCCCAAGGCTAAGACGGAAAATAAGACTAAACTATGGTGTTACCATGTAGAACTTCCAAAAAAAAAAAAATGGTAAAGAATGGAAACACCGAATGGAAGATGGTACCAAATGTAATTTCTCATTTTATTTTATTTTTCTTAATTTACTGAAAATTTTATTTCGAAATGAATGACCCAACATTCCTGATCCACCTAACATAGCATTCCTCATATTCGTTCCGTACTACGACTCGAATCGAATCTCATTCCTTGTATCATAGAGCATGACAAGACAGTCTGTAACATTTTCTAGAAAACGTAGAGTAAGACCATCTTGCTTGCCTACTACTTAATGCATCCTTCCCTGTTAGGTAGTGGATAAATTATAGATTAAACTAGGATAAGAATAACAACAGTATACCACAAAAGCAGGTGGCAACAGCCAAAAGACAAATATCCCAGTACCATACTTTTAGCTCTCCATAAAATAAATTTATGATATTAGCCTATAGAGATATATAATAAGTTGCCAACATACGAAAAGATAGATTACCTCTTCCAGCTCCCTTTCAAATTCCTCTCTGAAATCTGTTACAAGTCCAACTGTATCTGAATTTTCCTCTTCAGGAGCTAGATCAGAGATAACGCTGCTATGAATACCATCAGAATTACTCCTTAGCATGGCCTGTAGATATATATAATAATTTAATATGTGCATGATTGTTGTAGAGTTACAGCCTTCCAGGCTATAGGCATAAAATGAAGAAACTAGAAAAGCAAATAGCCGGCAAAATCAGGTACCTATGTTATCTTAATTCACATGTCATATTTAAGTTGTTTTATACAAAAATCTTCATATGAAAGAGCTTTTAAAAGCAGAGAGAAACAATAGATGGCCTGGAATTCGTCTACACTAGGAACCATCAAATTTCAAGTAGCATGATACAAACAGTTAGATTTTTCAAGATGCATTGATTCTTTAAAACAAATCAGCATTAACAAAGAGCAAGTGCTTGTTCCAATAGGCCTCACGGAAGCAAGTATGAATTGTCAGTCCAATGTTAACAATGGAACAATTACTCATTTTACACTCATGAGTCCTGAGAAGGGCAACTGCGCCAGTGGGTTTCCTACTGCCGGTCCCAAGCCTGGATAAAGCAGGAGGGTTGCGGTTGTTAGCCGACCCCACTTATGGGATTAAGGCTCTGATTGATTGAATCATGAGAAGGGCAAATGTGGCCAGTGGCTACCCATTTAAACACATTTACGCTTTAACACCATTCTTTATTTGGTGTCAAAACCCAGCCAGATTTGCACTATTCTGACCCAATCATTAAAATAAATTATTGAGTGAAATGCTCAGGAAATTGAAAAGCCCCGAGGTCCTACGGGAGTCAATGAGTAACATGAGCAGGGAAAAAGATGTAGGACTCGCAAAAGCAAACAGACTTCTTTATGTTGTTTAAAATGGATATAAATTTACAGAATACATTCATTACTGATACAAAGTACTACATTAGTAGGGAATTATCAACAAAAATTAAATAAATACTCCATATTGGTAGTAAGTTAAACTTCTGGATAGGTATCCTACATCGGATCCGAATTCCTTCTTATTACAAAATTTCTATTTGGTGCTTTGCAACAATTAGAAGAGCCACTAGAAGAAATAAGGGGTACTATGTAACAATTTCGGATGAGGATCCATGATGTAGGCAGTAGGTTATTCGCAGATGACATCATTTTGGTGGATTAAACTAAGGTTGGGGACTTGGGGCTAATGCTAAATTGAAACGAAGGAGACAAAGGTTCGAGTCTGAACCGGGTATAATGAATGTCACTTTAGTACCTAGAGAGGGGACAAGCGATCATAGAGTGAGTTTGGATGGAAAATTTTCTGGTCATGATTGAATGCTATAAATTTTTAAAATCTAGGATCGATCATTTTAAAAAAATGAAATAAAGGAAAAATCAATGACTCGGTGAAAACAGGCAGGCAAATTTAGGGAAAATCTCATGTTAATTTAGGCATGTAAAACGGAGATCTCATGGACTGGTACAAACAGTGGAGAGTTTGGATCATAGGGAGCTTAAAAGAGATAGAGGGAGATCAAAGATGACATGGTTTGAAGGAGTTTGAAACAATATGAAGCAGATAAATTTGTATGAGAATAAGGTTTTTGATATTAGGGAATAGAGGAGGAGGATCACTATTAATGATTACATGGAATAGTCATTTTTATTCATGTAGCCAACCGGGATTAAGGTTATGAAAATAAATGATTGGTTAATAGATACCCACAATGGCAATGAAGAGTTTCAGAACACACCACAATATGAAAAGTAACAATTTCCCTTGGTCCACAAAAGTTTCATAGTCGTCTTTTCAAGTTATTATGGCAATTACGATTATGTCAATAAGAGTTCATCATAAACTAACATTAATGAAGACAAATAGACAATTTTTTTTAGGAAAAATTAACAGAAATAATCCGACCTTTTGGTGGTCTTCCAAAAATAAACCGACCATCCGATTATTTCAAAATAATCCGACCTTTGCACCATGTATTCCAAAAATGAACCCGGTGACTTGTGACCTATTGAAACGGTAATCTCCCAAACCCTCTTGCCTCTTCCCTTCTCTCTCCTCTGAAAATATTCTTCCAGCAACCTATCTCACCTAGTCCCCTTCCCCTTACCCCCACCAAACCAACCACCACTACACCTCCCCAATCTAACTCGACCCACACCAGCAGCAACGAGCTGAGCCCCACCGTGACTGACCCACGCCGACGATGAATCCCCGACGAACGCGACCTCCCTCCCTTTCCCCTTATTCCACTGCCACCTCTCTCCTTCGATTCTCCTCCTTCGATTTTCCTCCTTCGATTCTCCTCCTTCGATTTTCCTCCTTCGATTCTCCTCCTTCGATTCTCCTCCTTCGATTTTCCTCCTTCAATTCTCCTCCTTCGATTCTCCATTTGCAAGGGGCTGTGATTTTCGTGGTGGGTTTCACAGGTGAGTCGTGGTGGGTTTCTTGGGGGGTTACGGTTGGGTTGGTCTTTGGAGGGACGTTGGGTTTCGTTGGTTCGTGGGTAGGTCGATGGGTTTCGTTGGGACATGGTGGGTTTTGCGGGTGGGTTATGGTGGCTTGTTGGGTGCTGGTTAGGTGGTGGTGAGTTGTTGTAACATACGTGGGGGTGGGGGTTATGACTTATGAGGGGTGGTGGTCGGTGGCTGTGGTGGTGTGGTTGTGTGGGTGGTGGTTGTGGGTGACATGGCAGGCGGTAGGTGGTTGTGGTGGTGGCTAAGGGGTGGTGAGGGATTGTCATTAGTTTAGGTTTAATTATAACTTATTTTTAATTAATTTAGGTTTAACTTTAATTACAACCAATCACTAAGCGACAYGTGGCAATTAACCTGTTCAATAGGTCACCATTCCTCACCAACCGGTTAGGGTGCATTTTTGGAAGATAAGCCCCAAAGGTCGGATTATTCTGGGATAATTGAAAGATCGGTTTATTTTTGGAAGACCACTGAAAGGTTGGATTATACCTGTTAATTTTTCCTTTTTTTTAATATGTTAGTAGTGCTAAACTCCTTCCTAAACAGAAAACTGCAATAACAAAAAATGGGAAAAGAAAAAAAAAGTGATGTATTCCGAAGGAATAGTGAAGAGATTGGAGAGGCCGCGAAGTTATTTCACAAAAGTGAGTGTAATAGTTAGCCTTGGGAGATGATGGCTAACTATTACCTTCATGACGAGGGTAAAACATTCCCTCTTCCGACACTACCTTATCCTATATGTCACCACTTTATCCCCACCCTAAGTTTGACTTTATCGCTCCTATAATGCACTAGTGACTAGCTTCGATCCAAGCATACCCTAGAAAGCTCTTTCATGATAAACTCAGAACAATTAAAGGGAAGAAAACAGCCCACTCACCAAAGCCCAAAAAATTTTTTWAAAAAAATGTCACAAAGGCTAACATACCATTTGAAAATGAAGAAGACATAAGAGTAGGATTTACAACTCAGCGGGTTAATCAACTAGAGTTTTTGCTTATGAGAATATGAATTATGGAGCATCTAGTAGAATCAGAGCTTGTCAATGACATAAAACTAACTAGACCACTAAATACAATGGAGAATAGAAAAGGCACCAAGATTTGGTGTCGAGGCTCAGAAAGAATGTTAGCAAAATGGTCTCGAACGAAAACGCAACCGTAATTCGAAAATGAAAGAAAATAAAATAAAATAAGCAAACTTCTATTACTCTGCCATATTATCACAAGTCATGTACATCAGCTGCCTCTGAGTGATGACCACAAACATTTCAAAGCAGGGGCTAACTCAAGGAACAACACAAAACAAGCAAATACAATTTAATAGTGGGGATCATACTATTTGACATAACTTGTCTTTCAAATTAGCTAAAAGCAGTTTTAAAAAAGGTGCACGCTGAGGTGATGACACCCAAGGCTTTTCTGCCAAAGTGCCTACTGCCTAGAAAAGCCCGAGAAAGGGCTTTCAGTGAACTGTCACTAAGAACACGAAGGCAGACAACAAGGTGTTCTAGCTGCTTCAGTTCATGTCAGCAAGGTAAGTTTATGCAAATAATGCAATATTAGACTTTTTGTGCCAAGCTAGAGGATATCAAGGGATTCATCATTCCTTATTTAAATAAAATAAAACATGAAGAAGGGAGAAGAAGGGAAGAAGGGGAATTGGAAGGATCCATTTTCCTTCGCTACTTACAAACCAAATCGCTCCAATGTTGGAAAGATTTGAAAGGTAATGAAGGCTTACCTTCTCCTTCCCCATTCCTTCCTTTTCTCCCTCCCTATCTACCATTCTACCCTACCTTTAACACAATAAAAACATTATGTAATTGGAAAAGGATAGCATTGAGATACAAATTTCAATGCTACAACCTTGATTTTCAGTTCTATTCAACACTGGATTTTATAGCAAATAAAACCATGTAACTATGGTGTCAGAACATGTTACATAACTTTTTAAAATTATACACTGGCCTGCAATTACCCATATTGATCACAACATCAGCATAATGAAGCACGTTCCAAGTGGCTACTTGACAAAGTTTGAATTAAGTTGTCCAATACCTCAATCAATCACGTTTATGAAATGGACAGTCTAAATTAAATCCAATTTATCATTAAAGAAGTCAAGAAGTACGGGTAATGATTCTAAATCAAAAGTACAAGTATAGAGAAAGAACAATAATAAAAGTTTAATATAGACAGGGTAGAATACTCACATATTTTAAGTCGTTCTGCATATCCGAGATTGCAAGTCTAACTTCTGAACGAACAGTTTCTAAAATTCCACCAGCTGCGCCATCAGTCAACGGAACCATCTAACGTTGGAAGTAAATAGAGCATGTGAATTAAGGTCCCATAATCAACTGAGAAATAAGGAAATACCGAAATAGAAGTTAACCTTCTTTTCCCATGAAACTGGTTTGATAGTCTTTTCTTCAGCTTCTGAGATTGAACTTGTTGACATTCCATCATCCCAGCATGGTATTCGTGAACCAGACTAGGAAACAAGC
The DNA here is from genome assembly GCA_008642245.1 of Bassia scoparia. NCBI lineage: Eukaryota > Viridiplantae > Streptophyta > Magnoliopsida > Caryophyllales > Amaranthaceae > Bassia > Bassia scoparia. Next base: position 99,536 of record SNQN01000307.1, read on the forward strand.
AAAGAAGACTGTCAGTTATAGTCTCTGTTTTTTTGTTTTTATTTATTTTAAAACAGTCAGTTATAGTTCTCCACTAGAACAAAAGTAAGCAAAGAAAAAAAAGAACAAGACTCTGAGGAATTTTGAGCAAAGTACCAGATTACTAGCAGTGTCATCTGATGTCTCAAAGGAAGGATGCTGACTTGACCATCTATTTCGGCCATTCAGCACTTCTGACAAATCAGAAGCACTTCTAACCAGATTTCTTTTCCCCGCAAGCATATTACGATTTGCACTTGAACTTATCTTGCTTTTGCTTTTAACATTTAGCCATTCACTTCCCTGCTCCCTCTCACTCTGAAGAAAGAAACAAACTACAAAATTACACACTTGATCGAATGTTAAAACAATTCACACCAAGTATCAAATGTAATGCAGCGTCTCAATGCCTCATTGCATAAACTTCAAAATGAAATCGTTAGCTTTACATAAGTAATGCAATCAACTCTTGAAAGGTTTCAGCTATCAAACACAATGGTGCCATCGGCTTCGAAAAACAATCAACTTATTTAGCACAATAGCTGAAGTCTAGAGCTACCCAAAATTCACATACAAATACAGCCAAAGTTTGTTGGGTGGATCACATGGAAGTCTGGATTAATGGGTCTGGTGCTCTCTCACTTTTATATACCTCCCACAGTTCCACATTTATGTTTCTCTTTTCCGGTTTGGTTGGTTGACATGGTTAAGATATTAACATCACATAAGAACCTCTATAATTATCTTAAATACCTCCCATTTCTACGATTGTCAATGTCAATTATAATGTGCCAGAAATATACAAATGGTTTAAAAGAACCAATTAGAAGGATGGTGATTTTGAGAAAGACTGAGCTCGAGGGATGAGAAAATTCCCTTTTTTGTTTTCTTTACTGCTAATTTTGAAGAATCATTAGGTCCCTCATTTGAAATTAAACAATAAACATCATCTGTTCAAATCATACAATTAAGTCTCTTCTTTGTTTTCCTTCATCTAGCTAATAGATTAGTGCGAAGCAAGTAGATGTTGTTGGCTTCTTGACGTGAAATAGGTGACAAGAATTTATTCTTTCAACATTCCCAAAATGAATCAAAATCCATAACATTAATCTACAGCGGTTTCCTAATTCCCACTTTTTTTTTTTTAATATATACTCTCTATACATCAAAATCAATTAAAACCCTTATTACCTGCAATTCATCAGAAATCCATAAAACATCCAAATTAACTTATTAAGCATAATCCAAAACAATTCTTTAAATCAATACAAAACCAAAAGAATCAAAATGGGTGTCAACCAAACCTCAGAATTCCCATGACCCGGCGACCGCCTTTGAACCCTCGACAAACTCCGGCCAATGCCCTTCCTCCCACCGCCACCGCCGCCGCCGCCATCACCTGAAAATCTTCTCTCTCCTTGAAAAACCCTAGAAATTGACCTCCCTCTTCTACTGTCCCCACCAAATTCAGAACAACCCTTTGAATTATCAACCCCAGCAAATTTTGGGATCTCAATATCAGACATTGTATCCTTAATCCCATTAGAATGTTCCTCGGAATTCAGTAACCCATCAACCCAAAACAAGGGATTGTCTCTCTTGTTCTGAAACTCAGAGGTTGTATCCAAACGGGTCCTAGAAAATGCACTCACACTTCTCGATCTTCTAGGAACTGTTTCTGTTTTCTGGGTTGAATTCTGATGTTTCCTTGTTTGCTGCTGTGATGGCGGTTTATTGTTATTCACTGTTGTTGATGAGGAAGACGAAGAAGAATTTGGCCTTTTTGAAGTTGATTTGAATGCTGAGGTTGCCATTTTTAGTGGTAAATTGTAAGAAGTAAAAGGCAAAAGTTGCATGAGAGAAGGGATTTATCAGTGGTGTAATATACTGTGTTAGTTGCAGTTGAAGATTGTTTAGTTGTAAATTTGTAATTCAGTTTAGTGGGGTTTGAAGGTTGAATTTCAATGGTGATGGTTGAAAGAGGTGGATGATTGAAATTTTGTCTTACTTTCGCTCCAAAAGACGGTGCTTTCCTTCTAAGACGTGTTTTGGTCTACCTTTACACTATTATTCTTTAGTCTTTGCTTTTTTAAAAAAAAAAAAAAAAATTGGAAATAAATACCGACTTCCTCCGTATCACTAAAATCGTAACAAACTCCATTTCGTGGAGTCCTGGACAAAATATACAAATGAATATTAAATGACTTTAAACCCACTTAATTAAGATAAGGATGAGAGAGGAAGTAGAAAGGAAAATAARATCCACAACTAACGYTGTCACCAGTCACCACCAATAACCACCGCCGTTAACAGTCGCCACAAACAACCACTAACAACACAACATAAATCGTCTCCCTTCGCCACCATCCATTGTCGCCACCAATGTCGACAACACCACTACAACCACAAGCCCCAATCRAACTGCACCACAAACACCACACCACCCAATYGAACCTCGAATAATCGAATAGTAACCCCCCAATAAAACACRTAACCGCCACCCAAGCGTACACACACGCTACCACCACCCAATTGAATGCAAATTTCCTAGAAAGTAAATGTCAATTGCCCAGAATACAACTACATCAAACACTAATGCAAAATCCCGAAAATTAATTTCRCTRCTGTTGAAGATTTGGGCAAATTCTGGGTAGATCTATAGTGGCGAATTCGAACATGGTCACTTTTTGGGCAGAATTCGAGAGATTGGTGTTGGTAAGGTGGCGGTTGTCGTCGCGTTGGGTGGTGATGGTGGTCGTTGTCGACGTATGACGGTGGTTCGTGGGGTTGTCGTCAAGTGTTGCAAATGGAGTTTGGTTGTGGTGGTCATTGAAATAATTGGTTGGTGGTGTTGCTAGGGTTGGTGTGGTGGTGTTAAGGCGGGAGAAGGGCGGGTGTCGATTTAGCTAGAGTTGGTGGTGTCACTAGTGGTTAAGGTGGTGGCGGTGTAGGAGAGAGAAAGATTGTTGGTGGTGGTTGGTTTAAATTGGGTGGGTCTAWTATAATTAGGGGGTTAATTTTAGATTAAGTGTAATTATGTTTTAAATAATTTTAGTAAGGGTAATTCAGTCATTTCCTAAGCTAAAACTTACTATAAAAGGAAAAATAAGTTTGTTGCGATTATTGTGATATTTCAAAAAATGGAGTTTGTTGCGATTTTAGTGATATGGAGGAAGTAGTTTCAATTTTATTTTACTTAAATATCTAGTTTTGGCTAAAACTTTGAAAATTAGTACCTACTAACGRAACCTTGCAAGTTTTGTTAGTTTTCGGTTAAATATTGTGGGGCCCTCCACTTTACTCTCTTTCACGCCTACTACCGGGTCTACYGCCCCACCATACACCATCACCACCTTCACTTCCACCACCCACCGCCATGTCGCCACCACCACTTCAAAATACAATAAACTCACCTTTCTCTCTCCTCTTTCATTAACATGTGTTATTTGTCTTCCTTTTACAACCTCCAGTACCATCAACAACACACACCAACCTATTAAACCCTCTCCCTCGGCCTCCTTCCTCGCTTCACTAACATTTGAAGTCCACCCACCATTCACATTCTCATTCCCACCATCATTCACAAATAATTCCCYGCTTGAGTCGGTCCCACCTGTGAGCCCCATTATAAAATCTGAGCAAGTGGTCGACGTTGTAGCCCCACCGAACATCACCTCCCATTGCAGGTCCCAYGTCGTTCGAAACTGAGCGTGACCCACCTTTACGACATCGTTTCTTGGCCATCCACCGAAATTTTCTCCCTCTTATATATTGTTGTGATGACATGTTTGTTGTGATGTAAGAATYGAAATCTAAGGTTTTGGTATTGGAAATTGAATTGGATTTTGGTAAGAATCAAAATTTAGGGTTTTGGCATTGAAATTGAAATTCAATTGAAAAGATTTGGTGTATTTTGTTGATTTGATGATGATGGAGTGGGTGTATGAAGTWGCAGAAAGTTRAGAGAATAAGATGAAAGAATAAAAGAGTAAAGGATGAAAGGAAGAACACTAGAAGTGGAGTATCGGGAGAGGAGGAGAGAGTTTTAAGGGTTAAATAAATTGGAGGGGTAATATCAAGGGCGGACCTAGTTAATGTCTTTGTGGGTAAAGTGACTCACCAAAAGGCCCAAAATATTTGGACTTTTTTTTAGGAAAAAAAAGACTAAGAATAAGTTAAAAGCAAGTAAGAACAAAATATTTCACATAAACTTGTTGTAGCCTAGTGATCCGTGTGTTTTGGTAACTTGCGCATGGAGGTCGCGTATTCGAACGCTCCTTGCTCAATTGTGTTTTTTTTTAAAAAAAAAAATTCCCCTCCCATCCAAATCCCAATTATCAATTATACTCAATTCCCATTTTTCAATTAGACATTTACACTCACCCAAATTCAATTTTTTGTCACTATTGACCCTTCTTAACCAAAATACTCAATTCCCATTTTTCAATTACACATTTACACTCACCAAACTAACATCCCAGATTCAATTTTTTGTCACTATTAACCCTTCTTAGGAAAAACAATCCCAAATATCAAAACATGAGAATTCGTCGGGAATTATTGTGATAAGATTTTAGTATTATTAAGTTGTATTATTTTGTTGTATTATTTAAAGATTTGGTTATATTTTGTACTCGTTCACTATTTTGATGCATTTTGAAATATTTTGTTACAAAAAAATATAGGGAAATTTTATATGGTAGATCCCTGTTTTCCTTTTTTCTACATGGTAAGCTTTTACAAAAAAACAATGTACATGGTAGACCTRAACTTTTAATTATTTGTTTATGATAGACTTTTTCGTCTTAAATTATATAAATATCTTTAGTTAGGGGATTAATTGTTGTTAGTTTATGTTAACCCATGTTTGCTATAGTTAGTTATGTTAACCAAGATAAGATTTATCATGTTTTGATTGCAATTTCTCATGTTTAGCACTAATTCATCCCTGAGGTAAGATTTCACTTAAAAGATAAGAAATTTCGCTCAAAAGATGAAAAATGTTACTTGGATTGACATAAAGTAATAATAGCAAGCCTTGGTTAACATAAACAAATAGCAATTGTGCCCCTAAYTAACATTTTTTATTTAATTTAAGATGAAAAGTCTATCATAACCACATTATTAAAAGTTCAAGTCTACCATGTAMATTGTTTTTTGTAAAAGCTTACCATGTAAAAAAAACGAAAACAGAGGTCTACCATATAGAATATCCCAAAAATATATTACATGTTTGTTTATTAATAGTGACTCACCAGGCGGAAAATTGTGGGTCCGCCACTGGTAATATAGTCATTTCACACGAACAATTCTGTTAAATCCTTAAGTGTAAACTGTTAGTAGGTATTGATTTTCAAAGTTTTGGCCAAAATTAGGTATTTAAGTAAAATAAAATTGAAATTGAGTATTTATTTACAAAATGGACCTGAAACTAGATACGGAGTATTTATTTCCAATTTTCCCTTTTTTAAATGTTTTTTTGCCTTTTCTCTTGCAACCTATTTGGTTCAATTTTTGCAAAAAAAAAAAGGGGGGGGAAGAGAAAGGAGTCAAGGCAAAAATAGAAGGAAAGAAAGAAAAACTAAGCCTACTTTAGTACTTTACCATGTTTGGTTAAATGGAGGAAGGGAAAGGAGTCCAGAAAAACTACATAAAAAAAGAAATTTCCATTGACAGTGTTGAGTTTTCACGAATTCCCAATGGTAGTGTTATACTCCGTATTTTTTTTTAAATCCCAACGGTAATGTTGAAGTTTTGTTTAATTCCCAACCGTGATTATACTAAGAAAATTCTGTTAACCTGGTGTTAAATCTTAACCATGGTTTGACCCAATTGGAGCCTTTGGTGGAGAAGCATAATCAACTCAATGAGAGATTGATGAATATGTTAATTGCCCATGGCTCAGGAATAACTATCGAAAACCTTTGGGAGTTACCTCCTTTAGGTTATCCTAGAGCAAACAACTTGATAGGATCTAATATCCCTTCGGCCTTTCAAATAGTATCAAGGAGTATCCTTCTCCAAGATGCCATTGAAGGGAGTAGGAGCCAGAGGACAAAGGGTGGCTCAAGATTAGGTTATGAGTCAGGCTAACCACAATGATCCTAGATCTTAGTTGCTCCTTTGCCTCCTAACCCAATCCCTTTGACTTCGTCAATGAGAACCATTCTACCCACAGGAAAAAACCTTGGGCATGAGTTAGTTAGTAGTTGTGGAAATGAGGGATTGCCTAATTTGGTTGGAAGTTTTGAAACCATCACTAGTGGGTACATGCCCTAGAGTTCCTATTCTRTTGCTCATGAACCATAACCTACATATATATCCCTTAAAATGGGACTTAGGGTTATCACTATCAGGCTTACCCTAACCAAATGTATCCTCCTCAAAGAAATCGCTGGGGGCAAGGATCACATGGGCAAAGTAATGCTTATGGTGGATTTCAGGCGACTAAAACACAAAACTCCAGTAACACTGGTGGTTTCCAACCTGGAGTTAGGTATAACCAAAACTTGTATGGGGAGATGCCTCATCCTAATCATCATCTTGATAATCAATATCAGAATGGCCAGGCTCAAAACTTTCAAGCTCCGAYGGGACAGGCTCCAAATGAACCTTTCCTTAGACAAGTGGAGGTGATGATCCAAAGGGCCATCGGTCATAATGTTGGTTATCCAAGGAGAGGGACTTGCAATCCATATCCTGAATACTTGTCCATCCAGCATTGACTGCTTGATTCATGAACCTCTTATTTGCCGCCGAATCAAGAATGATACGAGAGTCATTATTCAGCCCATTATAGAAAGTCTGGACCAAGAGCCACTTCTCCAACCCATGATGAGGACACAATTGATGTATCTCTTTGTATCGCTCCCACGCTTCGTATAAAGTTTCATCACTAGCCTACACAAAGTTTGTGATTTGACTACGCAACTGTATAGTCTCTTTTGGGGGATAGTATTTCTTGTAGAAAGCAAGAGAAACTRCATCCCATGTCGTGTGATTATCAGAATCAAGACTGTTCAGCCACAATCGTGCTTTGTCCCTCAATGAGAATGGGAATATCATGACACGAATATGGTCTCGCTCAACTCCAACTTGCTTAATAGTRCCACAACATTGGAGGAAATTAGAGATATGMAAGTTGGGATCCTCAATCACATTCCCTCCAAATTGGTTGCGCTCGATCACATTCAATAGCGCAGACTTAAGCTCGAAATTGGTTGCCTCAACGGTAGTCATCCCTGGACCTGTCGGAATTTCATTCCGACTAGGTTGAGAGTAGTCCATGAGAGTACGCTCTGGTCATGCTGCCATCTCTTCAGATTCAGAATGGACTACTTCAGTACTCATTGTATGTGACTCATCCTCCTCTAAATTAGCTTCGTACAAAGGATTCAAAAACTGACGAGAGACTGAGGAATCATAAAAATCCAATTGCCTAGCGAAGTTCTTTCGTCTATGATAAGTTCGCTCCACCTCGGGATCGTATGGAATCAAATCCCGAAGTCGGGAAGACCTGTACATACACAAGAGGAAACTGCAATGATCGTAAGTATTGTCCCTAAGAACAATGAATTGCTCTTCAAGATGAAAACAAAATAAAAAATAGTTAAGATTCAAACAATTAATCAATAAAACAATGCCACCTCCCCGACAACGACGCCAAAATTTGACAGGCTTATCACGTACCTMTCAAAGATAACCTAATAGCACCAACTAATACAACTGTACTAGTGGTAAAAGGGTCGAACCATGAAGAAGCAACAAGTTATGATTAATTGAATAAAAGCATCTAAATTAACAAAGAGCCTTTGATTGAAGTTTGTATTAAGCTAAGACTAACAGGAACGAAGAATTAAGACGATTAAACTATATAAAGACTAAGTCTAAGGCTATAGTTCCACTATAGTATAATTAGCAATGATAGTGCATCAACAAAGCATAATGAAATAGGTTCAAAGTTCTTTGAATCGATGAACCATAGAACTACTCCTAATCGTATCTCTCAACCTAGGATAGTCTCGTTCACCTATTGACATAGATCTATACTAAGGTTCAATTAGAGACTCGTGACTATCAAAATAAGCAATTAAGTGTGGCCCTACGAAATTGATTACATGAGAGAAAATGTAATTGGAAATCGATTAATTGCCAAGTCAAGGATTGAATCAAACCCAATTTACACTAATCATATCCCATAGATCCCTAAAATCGCTTTAGAGATTAAACTACTCGCACATGATGAAATTAACCCTAAGAATAACGATTGGGGAAACACGATTGAAAAGCATAAACAAATTGAAAGCAATAATAAAAGAGAATAAAGATTGAATAATTACCAAAATACGCAAGAATTGAAGAACAAATGATTGACTTTATTGAATTATCAAATTGTACAAAAAACTATGAATTAGGGTTCTTGAGAGAATACGTAAAAATTAATTCTAAATTAATCTGGTAGAATGAAAAGTGAAGATAACAAATTAGATTCCTCTCTTTAAATACCACTAATTTCCTAAAGATAGTAGAGCTTGCTAATTAAAATTATATCCTCATCGATTTAAAAGCCAATGAACCAAATAATAACCAGCCTAGTTTCGAACTCAAAGCCATCGTTTGGTATGACTGAACCAATCGGTTTAGTGAAACCGATCGGTTTAGCCTTCATCTTGCTTCTATTGCCTTCGTCGCTCCAAACCATGCTGCTTGCTTTCCTTCCTAGCGCTCCACAATGCTCTAAAACATCACAAGATTATTGATCCAAAAGTATGAATAGAACCTAAAACTAATCAAAACACTAAATACATAATATTAGTAGCAAAGAGGGCCTTAAGAAAGCCAAAACCATACAAATCGAGAAAAGAATGAGGGGAAAAATCTATATATCTAATCAACATATCAGAAGTTTCCCAAGGAGTGAAGGTTTCAGATTCAAAGGGYCGTCCCATCCTATATGATGTTCATGAAATATCTCATGGGGGCAAATTTGATGATGTACTCGCCACTACTAGGGGAAGAAGGGCTATCTTACCTGGTGTAATCACTCTTGGATGGATATAAATAATATCTAGACCGTGATATTTTATGTTATATGAGTTTAATGAATTATAACTTTAAAATTGGATCTGGTATTGCTTTAGCTCTTTGAATCTTTATGCTAGTCATTATGCTCCGTATGGTCTAGAGGTGAACTCAATCATGGATGTTGAAGTGTCTTCAGGTGGGGATTTTGGCGCTCATAGGTTCACTTCTTCTGACTCCATAGGAGGATTTTACGGTCGGGAAGAAGAAGTGAAGGTATGGGCCAAAAGTGAAAACATTAGGMAAAAAATTCATGATCCTCTTGAAGAGGTAAATCTTAGTATAATGGAGAATTCAAGGTGCACTTATATTAGTAAGGAATTACCTGAGGATGAGAAATTGTCCATCATCAAAGTCCTCTATCAATTATCCAACATGAGTTTCCCATCAAACCAGGTTGCACTCCAGAGGTGCATAGTCCAAGGCGGTTGGCGCCTGACTTGATCCCTAAAATCAAGGATGAAATCGCCAATCTCCTAAAGGCTGGATTCATTCAGCCAGTAAGATATGTTGAGTGGATCGCCAACATTGTTCTTGTTTTCAAGAAAAATGGCAAGATTAGGATTTGTATTGATTATCGAGACATCAATARTGCCTTTCCTAAAGATCAATATCCTATGCCGGTGGCTAATATGCTTATAGATGCTGCATCCAGTCATGAACTAGWATCAACTCTATATGGGTTTGCTGGATATCACCAGATCAGAATTGTTGAAGGTGATCGTTCTAAAATCGCATTTAGGTGTCTAGGGTCTGTGGGACTCTATGAGTATGTAGCCATGCCCTTTGGCTTGAATAATACAGGAGAAACCTATCAAAGTGCTATGAACCTCATCTTTGATGAGAAGATAGGCGACTTTATGTAAATCTGCATAAATGATGTTCTGGTGAAATCAAGGAGTAGAACATGAGGAGCTTCTTATCCGTGCCTTTGTGTGGATGAGAAAGTTCATTCTGAAGATAAATCCTTTGAAGTGTGCCTTTGGGGTTAAAGCCAGTAGTTTCCTTGGGTTCTTAGTACAAAAAATGTCATTGAAGACTAGAACAAAGCAAAAGCTGTTTTGGAAGCCCAACCACCTCAGAGAAAAAGGGAGTTGCAAAGATTCCTGGGACAAATAAAATGTGTTCGAATGTTTATCACTAATTTAGCAAGGAAAACAAAGGCTTTTTCTCCTTTGTAGAAATTAAAGAAAGGAGATGAGTTCAAATGAAATGAAGAACATCAACAAGCATTTGAGCAAATTAAAAAACTAAACTGACGTCTTTACCAGTTTCATCCCTCCAAAGCAAAATGGTAAGCCATTGAGGCTATATTTGTCAGTATCAGATGGTTCCATCCCCAACATGTTATCACAAGAAAATGAGCAAGGACATGAACAAGCAATCTTCTACTTAAGTAGAATTTTCTCCTACTTTACTCTCTCTCTCTCTCTCTCCACTGCTGAATCCCTAATGCGTGATGAGGGGTTTTGAGGCCCTAACAAATAACCCCTAAGTTGTAGTATAGGGGGATCGAACACGAGGAACAACGTAGATTATTTCAATCACGTAATCGAGGATCTTGAGTAWTTTGAAGGTTTTCAAATTAACAACTAAGAAGAAACTACAAGGCAAAGTGAAATCAAATGCTATAAAAAAAATCTAGAGAGCATGATCTGAAACCTTAGATTGAACGGGGAATTGACTTGCTAGATCTAATGAAAACCGAGAAGAAGGAATACTCACACAATTGCTCTTGCCGTCCCGCTAGGGCCCCAATCAAGAGCTTGAGTTTAAAACCAAGCTTGGGGAGTATCCCTTAAGGCCTCACAACCCAACCCCCAATTAAACCACCAACAATGCAAGAGTGACCAACTATCCTAAACTTGTAATTCCTTTCTCAAGGCAATTTCAAATCCATAATTTAGAGGTGTGAAATGAAATCTCCTAACACCCATAGACAAAGTATAGTGAGATCACAAATACAAGGAGTCAAACCTTGATCAAAAGTTCATCCCAAGCTTGACAACACTCCAAACTATTCTCCCCGTATTCCATTAAGCTAGCAAGTCAAAAGCCCCAAATCAATTTGGGGGTTTCATCACATAAACCCTAGAAAACAAAACTACCCACTATTCATGATTGTAAAAGCAATAAACAAAAAATAAACAACCATCTAACACTAAACATGCTTGAGAAGTTGATTAAAACTAAGATTAACTAGAAATAAGCAAACTCAAAACTACTAGCAGTTCTAAGTAAAGCAAGTACCAAAACAAGAAAATAATAAAAGAAAACAAAAGAGAAGGTTGAGATTGATTACCCAAATGAAGAACTTGATTGATTGAAAACTTTGGTTGAATGAAAATTGCAATTACAAGCTAATTTCTCTCTTTCTAAACACTAAGCTAATACTAATCTAAACCTAAAACTAAGAAAATGATGAGAATGTGTGTGAAAATGCTCTCAAAATGGGTATTTATATCCCCTCTAAACAAGGACCAAAAAATCGCAATTCACGCGTGAATTCGCAGTGGTCGCTCCTTGGCAGAGCGGTCGCTCCAAGGTCGCTCCTCTCTCGCTCCTAAGCTACTGGAAATGGAGCTTAGGAGCGACCAGACTGCGCAAAACTCCGAATTTGAAACACTCATAACTTTTGATTTAGACCTTCGATTACAAAGTGCGATATACCGTTGGAAAGCTCTGGATCTCTAGTTTCAAATGCAATTAGCCACGCATCTAAAAATTCATTGTAGAATCAAAGTTAAGGCCAAAATAGTGAAGGTAGGTCAAAATTGATCTTGGAAATTGCTTCCATTTGCATTCTCACCTTCTAAGCTTCTTCAACATACTAGACACCTTCATGCCTCTCAATGCTCCTCAAAAGAGTCCATGAACCTACAAATCACTCAACAAATGTAAAGTAGGTGCTAAAACTTAAAACATATCAAAGTTCATTCACTAAGGTCAAATAGTCAATTGTGATGCAAATGAGCATAAAATGGGACTAAAAAATACAATTAGGCTCAAAATAAGGGTCTAAATGAGGGTTAATGAGTACGATAAGTGGCCCTAAAAGCACTTATCAATGCGCCAACCGTCAATCGTCGCCTTTCTCTTTCACACTAGACGGCGGACCACACCCACCTCTCACAACCGACTACCACCACCGTGTTCCCTTCTTCACGTACCTCGCACGCCTCCTCTCACTTACCGCCATGGGCTCCATCATGCCTCCTCTTCTCCTATTCTCGCACCCAACCAACACCTTAATGTCGCGTGCTCTCTCCCTCTCTTTCTCTTTCGTGAGGTTTTATTCGGGATTTGGTTGTGTTTTGTGTTTTTTCATGGGTTTATTGGGGATTTTGTGTTGGTGATTTTGCGTTTTTTTATGGTGGATTAGGGTTTCGTGATGGGTGTTGTTAGGTTGGTTAATTTCAGGTGGTTTCTTGGTGGTTGATTTGAAGTGGTTTCATAGTGGTCTGTGGTGATTTGAAAGTGTTTTTAGGGGTGTTTTTGTCAGAAATAAGGGGAGAGAGAGAGAGAGAGAGAGAGTCGTGGTGAAGATTAGATAAGGGGGATCTCGAGAGCCAAATCGAAATTCAGATTCCCTACGCATACAGTCAGACCCAAACCGATCGGTCTGAATCTAACCGATCGTTTGGCTTCGAGCATTTTTCTCCTTCAAGGCGCAGTCGATTGACCAATAGGTAAACCTACCACTCAAACCGATCAGTTTGACCTGAACCGATCGGTTTGGGGTTYGTCCAATAATTCCCMAACTCTCGAAGTCGATCGACCTATTTGAACCTACCAACCCAAACCGGTCGGTKTGACCTGAATCTATCGGTTTGGGGTATGTCCCCAAATTTYCTTCGTCTCGCATTCGATCAACCCAATCAATCCGATTGACCCAAACCGATCGGTTTGACCTGAACCGATCGGTTTGAGGTTCGATCAATAATTCACAAGCATGCTCAACCGATCGACTTACCCATTCTTATAGACCAAACCGATCGGTTTGACCTCAAGTCAGATTTTCACTTTATCTCGCAGTCGATCGGTTGGATCAAACCGACCAACCCAAACCGATCGGTTTGACCTTTACCTGATTATTCTTTTTCCACGCATTCGATCGACATGGGTAACCTACGACCCCAAACCGATCGGTTTGGTCTCTACGGAGCCCCTGTTCACCTGCACACTTAGTGAAATTTTGATCAATGCCCTCTTCCTCATTCACACAAAAGCTTCTACACTGCAACTACACSAGCTACCCACTACTTCTAGAAAGCATTAAACTACGGGTTGCCTCCCGCAAAGCGCTTGTTTAACGTCACGAGCTTGACGTATTACCTCCGAATGCCTTCAGGATGATACGTCCTTAAGGTACAAAAACTCYGCAAGACCCACCATATCGCCTTCATGATACAACTTCAAGTGTTGACTATTCACTTTGAACTTGTCACCTTTGTCATTCATTATCTCTATCGAACCAAATTTGCTCACCATGGTGACAGTGTAGGGACTGGTCCATCTAGACTTCAACTTTCCAGGAAAGAGTTTAAGCCTCGAATTGAA